>JABCMJ010043261.1:0-21628 GCA_014822125.1 Arbutus unedo | reverse complement strand
AAAGGGTAAATGCTCAATACACCAATAACAAATCAAAATCAAGTAAGAAAAGCAAGAAAATTCCTACCTCGAAAAGAAAATCTGAGATTTGAGTTCAAATGGCAAAGCTCTGGCTTGGATGATGGAGGGATGCTCAACCACGTCCTCTCCAAGCAAAATACTCTTGAAGAAATTTGAGAGATACGGAGGTTAAATCATGTATTGGGTGGGAAGGAGATGAGATGAGGGTTTTCTAGAAAGAGAAGGAAAAAAAATTGGGTTTAGAATGTCTGGGTTATGGTTTAAAAGACGCCTGGTTCGTCACTTTTTTTTGTGTGCGTCCACCCGCGTAACCAGTCATGGAAAAAGGCAAGGGGCTGTGACCAGTCACGGAAAACCACTGACCAAACAAGTGCTACCCACGTGACCAGTCACGAAAAAAGACAAGGGGCCGTGACCAGTCACCGGGGTGCTACTGACCAAACAAGCTCTACTCGCGTAACCAGTCACAAAAAAGAGGCAATGGGCCGTGACCAGTCACCGAGGTGCTACTGACCAAAATTTTTATTTTCTTTTTTTACCCTTCCACTCTTCATCAAAACTCAACGGACACATCATTCGCCTCATCCGATACTTATCTATATTCTTTTTATCCACTGTAAGATAGTTTTAAACACTAAAATAATACGGGTTCTTACATTCTAGGGCTTGGGTGACCCATGTTCGATCGGTTTGGTAACCAGTTACTTAAACCGTAAAAGGGTATTTTTGTAATTTTGCTATCGGCCGCCCAAAAATGTAACCGAGGCCGGACCCACATTATTTTTAGTCTTTATTCACATCCAAAGTCTAATTTCATGGTCAGTCCGTTCATGTGGTAATTTATTGTCAATAAGTTAGAAAATAAGTAAAAATGACGTTTTGGTAATTATACACTTTGGTCTCCAAAACCCAGGACCGAGACTTAGCCTGGTATTATTTAACTCCAATTTCATTATAGTATAGTTAATTTCGCGATTCGACTAACGAATGTGGCGATTTAAGTGGGCACATTAATTGAGATTCTAGAGAGAGAAAATCCCAAAAAATGAGACTATTTTTGTAGGCGACTTGTGGGTCATTTTCTGTGAGCTACGTAGGTCTCGAAGAAGATCTAATCCATCTAAGTTCAAGATCTTGATGTTTGTATACAATTTTCATCTTTTAAGAAACGGATTTGACCATCCGAACATCAAGATCCAAGGGCTCGAAGTTGACAAAAAAATCTGAAAAAATCTAGAAAAACAGTTTTCTGAAGGTTGCGAGTGACTTTCGTAGCACGATCGCTATGGGTCCAATGTTCAAGCACCAAAACATCAAGATCTAAGTCTCTAAAGTTGATCAAAAATCTAGAAAATCTGAAGAAAAAAAATAGTTTTTCTCAAGGTCACGAATTATTTTCATAACATGATTTTAATGAATTCAAATTGTCATAGAGTCAATCCATTCTATCTATTTTGAAGACTAAGTATCCAACTATAATTTCAAACAATAAATTTAGATTAAATTATTTAAAACATTAAAATTCAGCAACTCAAACTTACATAAAAATATGCGTTTATACCTCTTTTCTTGCTGAAAAATTTTGTGGCCGAAAATGGTGGCTCAGGCTGCGATTACGGCGGTCTAGACGGGACTCCAGCGTGTCCTAGTGTAGATGATGATGTAGAAGTGGTGGTGGTATAGTAATAGAAAGGAGTGATGGAGAAAAATTTAAAGGAGAAGAAGACGAAGTAGAAGTAGAAGTGAAAGTAGAAGAAAAGCTAGAATTAGAATGTGAGAGAGAGACTATGGGAGGGAGGGGAAAATGGAGAGAAAATGCATATTAACATGAGTTTGCATGTTATATAAAGAATTTAGGAAAAAGAAAATTAATGCAAAATAAATGTAATATTAATGATAAGAGAGATTTACTCTCATTGTCTTGAGGAAAAAAAGATTTGTTTTTGACTTGATAGATTTTCATCCATCAAGGATTTGATCGCGTGTGCGAGCGCAAAATTCTACGCGATTACTAGAAACTGTTTTGGTATCGATTTTCGAAAATATGAAAATAGATCGGGGAATTCAGAAAAATACGAGGACTATCATAGCGTGCTCGAATTTCTCATGTGATTGTTCGCTATTAGGTCTGACATCTCAAAACGTCCTAAAATTTAACATTTATAATTATTGTACATCCCGAAATCGAATTTCCTAATCGAAAAAAATAAAATAAAATAAATTATGTGAGAGTCGTAATTATTCGTGCTATTTTTAAATTTAAATAATTAAATCGAGTCGGGGTATAACAACCAAAATACTAAATATTGTCCACATACTTCCCTATTACGGGATTGTATGTTTAGGGATGTATGGTTTTGTTTTCAATTTTGTTTGGACCATAATTTTTTTGATTGAGTCCAAGATTTCTTGTCTTCTAACTTTTCCAAATCTATTTTCCTTCATTTTTTCATCGATTAACTCTTCCGAACAGACTTAACTTCCAATTTCATATAACTGGGTATGAGGACCTATAATTATAAAATTCACTAATTAAGATTAAAGTAATTTAATAATGAGTCTAACAAAGGTAGGTTAGTAGGTTTTAATGTGAATATTTAAGTCTTTATCAACAATGCACAGCAGGACGTACTGCATTATTTTGACATGCAAAACACAACTCAAAAATTTTTCAGACGGTACCCAACTGTTTGGTCGGTATTTTACGCGTCAAAATAATATCGTTTGATGCGCAACACACTCTATTGTGCATTATGCACTACATGACTCCCAGGTCCCAAAGTTGAATACTTTTTGAACTTATATTAGATATTCATTTTAATAATTTAGATTATTTATCTTCTAAAATTAGATGAGAATATTGATCTTGCCAAAAACTAAATTAAATATTAATAAAAAGTTAATCTAAAAACGTTTATTTTTCAAAAAATAAGTGTAATATAGTTTGTCAGTTTATTTTTTAAAAGATAAATGTGTTTAAATAAAAAATTTATTGCTATTCCATTGACATAGTTTCTTGTATGATTTATCTTCTCAATAATTGACGAGCCCGGTTAGGGCTTTGAACCAACCAGCGGCTAATATGCTCTCCAGAACAACTAGAGCTTCTCGAGCCTAAGGAAATTTGCCTAATATGTCATGCACATTACTAATTGACAGGCCTCTGCCCTAGTCGGCCAATATCCACTTTGACATGAATATCATACCCAAGTTGCCTAGAGAGAGTGGGCGCCCCTGATTGCTCAGGCGATCCTAGGGATCGCGCCACTAACTGCTCGTCATCGCAGAGATTGTGTCCAAGATTAGTGTGGTAGTCTTTCCAAGCTACAATGCAGTTGTCGTTCGTGGCTAGATGTCTGCCCCAGATTTATCTTTTTCTCAAGGGATTAAAACCCACCTTCGGCCATGAGACTAGTGTGCTTTCATCTCTATCATCAATACACACTCGATTATCCTACCTTCACGCATTCGAACTTGATTGTTGGTGTGTCCTTGGTCGGGACAACTACCTCCGACCACCAAACTTGTGTGCATGAGCCAAAAGTAAAAGCAGAAAGCGGATTACTATTTTTCAGTATCATCAATAATATATTTTAAAAAATGAAGATTTTATTTATCAATATATACTCATTATGTATCTCAAGATGAACAACTGTACAACACAGTCCAGTGAACTGCCCATTAGGAGAGAGAACAATAAAGCCAATCCCATGATCGTGTTATTTACGAAATAGCATTCAACTACTACACTTAATATATGGAAAAATTATGCGAACAATACTCAAATATTCAAGAAAGTACATATATTTCCATTAATCAACGAAATCAAAATTATAGAACATAAACAAAATGAACAGTACCATTGTAAACTGTAAAAACAGAACATAAAAAATACGATATCAAACTGAGTCTTGTAAATTAACAGTCTCTTTAAAATAAATTTGCTGCCTCACCGTGGGCATTAGAAGATTGAACCGGCATCTGTCTCTCAAGATAAGTGGCTCTCAATCAAAGGAACATCGATCATCGATTACATGTCAAACTTATTATCACTCTCTCTCTCTCTCTCTCTCTCTCTCTCTCTCAAAGAACACGAAAATAGGATATAAATTTTGCAAACAAAGTTTATGTGTTCCAAAAATGTGAATGATGTGAGAATATATAGAAAGGGAGGGACCTTTGACATGCCGAAGCTGTCGAGACCTTTGACATGCCGAAGCTATCGAGACCTTTGAGTGCACATGGATTGAATGAGGGACATTCTGATTACCTCGAGAAAGCCCCCGGTTATCCCAAATTCATTCACTCAAAACTTCCAAAATCTTTGAAATTTCTAATAATCTTCCGCATGAACGAAATTGATAGAAGATCTGACGTAGAATATAGAGCAGACTCAGAGAGATAGCACATCGAATAGTCCCTACATAGGATATGTAGCTTTTGGCCTTGAACCTTCCCTTGTGAAAATCTATCGGATTTATTGACAAATCAGTGAACATGTCTTGAACTATTCTATAAATTACATAAATTAAGACAACAGATTCTACACAAAATTTCTCGTAATATAGTTCAATTATCACTATTGTGTTCGTTTTGGCTATGAACACGCGTCTGGGTTCAACAAATATTTTAAGAATTTTACCTTTTCAAATTATTATTCAAACAATTCTACGTCACACTCACATACGTGACCTCTTATCAATAGTATATTATATTACTTTGCCAGGAATCCTAATTTTACATCGCATAAGAGTCATTAAAAGTAAATGCTAGCTTATCCTTCTAAACATCATTGTTGCACCATAGGAAATGGTAGGAGAATCAATCTCCTTAATGGTCTCCGCAATCACACGCGATTAGGTTGTCCCATTGAACTTTGATTTTGGAATCTCTAATTAGCAATGTTAGGTTTCTATCATGGTAGCTTTTAGTGTTATTGACTGGCGGGCAAGAGTTCATTGTTAAGGCACTGTCCTGAGTCAAAATTTAATATTTGTAAAACAATACTTCCCTCAAAGATTGAAAAGAAGTATAGTTGAGAGTCTAGAGTATGGATCCACGGGGAAGAGTAGTTAGATTAAAAGTTTTCGCAAATTTAATTTTTCGATGTTTCGGACGTCAACCTCAAAATTGTTTGGATGTCAAATGATGACTTAAGATGCTAAAAATAAGGGAATAAATAAGGTTAAAAAGCTAGATTAAGTCTTTGGGTCCGGTTCATTCGAAACTTCCGTTCGTCAACTTCTTCTCCTTATAACTCAACCTATTTCCTGATCTAAGATTCTAGATCGAAAAATATATCGATGAAAATTATGGTTTTAAATCTAAACATGGGTTGTCGGATCGTTTCAAGTTCAAGTCAATGAGATCAAAAGAGGAAGGACATCAATTCAAGTATTAGATATATCAACTCTAAGGATGGCTATAATTAAGCAAGAACTTAACTCTTCATTTTTGTTTCGAAAAGAAGAACTTAAAGAGATCCCTCAACAAGCATGAAACATGGTTGAGAAGAGATTGACCAACATGGTTAAGAATAAATCTCACCCTTAGACTCAACCTACAAGTGTTTAGCTACTCATATTTGCTATAAATATGAAAGAAATAGGAGAAAACATGATGAACATTCTTATCTAAGGAGAATAGATGTGTTCTAACTAATAAAATACTCAAAATCTGTAGAAAACCATAAAACAAGGTTAAGAACTAAGGTTCCGGCAAGTGTCAGAATATTAAGTACTAGAAATGTAACACCAAGACAAGAATAAGTGTAAATCTTACCAATACTTGTTTGATATCTTAAAGATAATAAACTTATAAGAACAAAATACTTAAGGCTGAAGAGCACTCAAAGCTTGAAGAATAATGTTGAAGAACTGTCCAAGTCTAAGGAGAAAAACTCTCTAAACATAAAAAAACCTGATATTTTCTAAGTGTGTGAAAAAAGTGTATTTACAATAACTCAAGCTTTTGTGTATATCAAAACCCTACAAAAAGTGTGTTTACATAAAACCTTTCTGAATCAGACGTTCAACAGATTGCATCTGAGGTGACAGGGATAGCCTATCCCTTCAACTTTTGAAATCCTTTACCTGAAAACATCCTCCTAATCCAAAAGTCTTGCGCAACTGCTTGCACGTATTTATTGGAGATGACATGAAGTTGTTGAATAAAATTCCTTCCAAAATACTTGGGTAGAAATCTAATGATGTCTCTAAGCCGGTTAAGTGTTGTGAATTTGGGAGGGTTTTCCATTTGGTTAGTGTCGCCACACAAATTAACAATAGTCCCTTTGTTGTAGGTCTTTTGGCTTCTCTCCAATCTCATCCAGTCAACAGATCTATCTATTAGTTCAAGAATTTCTAACATTAAAAAAATACAAAAATAAAATAACTACACTTGGCTTCAAGAAAGAATCTGAATATTACTGTTTCACAATTCGCCGTTTAAGGATGAATACTACAAAATTGGCCTGTGGGAGAACACTACAAAGAATTTTAAAACTATTAACAAAGAAAGGCCTTCAGGAAAAAGACACACTGAACTATGTACTGTGCGCAATCTGCATAAGGTCTACACTAAAGCTAAATATTTGCAATTATTTCCTAGTACTGCTGCCTTCTGAGAAGCAAGATTTGTAGGTTGCTACCAATAGCAGTTTTTTTTTTTCCACAACCTGAAACAGTTGTTGCAACAACGTTAGAGGTAAAGTTAAGGCTTCAGACAAATAAAAGCAAAGGGGAAAGAGACAAAACATTCACTTCAAACCTTTCATTTCCCTACATAAATCCATGATCACAACACAAACAAATAAAAATTATTCAGTCGTTTGTCTACTAAGTAGCACAAATGTTGAGCAATTTGTGACCAAATAATTTTCAATACATACTGTTATCTTCAAAGGCTCCTTTGGTGATTTTTGTGGGAGTCTATGAATTCTAGTTGTAAATTTAACCTGCAAAAGAATTTTTATAAGCACAAATCCATTAGTTGATTGTTTCTCTCGAGAGCAAATTCATGCCCGATTTTTCAGCATTTAACAATAATGGGGGAAAGAACAGTTCTAGAAAAAATGGAGAACATATAGCAGAAAGACATCATCAAGTTGCATGAAAAACTGATACAAGATGAGTACGGTCACCTAATTATAACTTTGGCTTAACCGGCCATCAAAAGCCTCTATATGAAGTACTTCATACAAGTAAAGAAAACAACACGCGACTTCTTATTTGCTTTTACTAAATGAAGAAACTAAAAGATGTGTTCAAAAGTTGCCCTCTTTTAACGTAAGAAAAACTTCCACCAGAAATTCGAATGGAAAGCATCTAAGAAAGTAAGCACTACTCACCCATCCATTTTCTGTGTTGGTTTCATGATTGTAGAGGAAGCTCGAATCCACAGTATCAGGGTCTGTTCCAACACAAAAACAACTATCAGAAATGTCACTATATCTCACCCTAGCTATTTGTAAGGCACGTTTGGTTGTTTGGATAGCTATGAGAATGGATTCCAAATCTCGTGGGAGACACATTTTCAGCATTTCAATCTACAAGGGACGAAAGGAATACACATCTGTTGAACAACCTACCAAACGCACAACCTTTCAGGGTTGTAGTGGTAATCCCCTCACTACTATAGTCCGGTGAGTTACTCATCCTACGGAAGTATATAAAACTACAACTTACAATTAGTTCCACCGAGGTAAGGTTGACCTATTGTGACTTGGTCGTCACGGGTTCAGGTCGTCAAAACAGCCACGCTTCTAGCGGGATACGGCTGCGCACATATAATCCTTCTCCAGATCCTGCAGTAGCAGGACCTTCGTGTACTGGGTAGCCCTATAAATAGTCCTACCAGTAAAAAAGGACAGTAGTGTTTAAATTCATACATGGAGGAGGGAACTAGCTTCAGAATGCTTCTCTCTATCCTCAAAGAAGTTGTTCCATTAAGAAGCTTCTTTTTCAACAGTGTCTGAGACAATCACCAGACGTTTTTAAGCTTTTTGATGGAATTTCTGTCTGGAGATAAAGAACCATACCTTATTGAGTTTGGAGAACGCTTCTCACCATTGACACCAGGGTACACGTTTTTTAGATCTTTAAGCAATTGGAGCCTCTCAATCTCCTCATCTTTTTTTGTGATTGTGTCTTTGAGAGATGCCACCTGTTTGATAAAACATTGTAGAGGGCAATGCACCGTATTAGTGTTGAAATGTAGAATAATCCTTATAAAGTGAAGCCATAAATTTATTTCCACCTTTTCAGAGTTTGATGAAGATTGTGCATACGGCCAAAAGTACTTGGTGGAAACGGAAGAATCAGTATTTCAAATATTGTTGATGGATTTCTAGTAAAGGAGTTCAATATCTATGATGAGAGCTTTAAAAGAGGCGCACAACTTCAACTTGCTGGAATTGAGATTTCTCAAGCCTAAAGCTTGCTTTCTCCCATGCTCTTCTAACTTATGTTTTCTCTGGCCCTAAAACTACAATTTTCTGGACTGTACAGCCTTTAGGTAGAGATCTTCCATCAGTCTGATAATTAAAGAGTTCTTAAGGTCTATTCTTCTTGATTAAATTTTCTTTGAAATTCAAAAGATTTCGTAAGGAAACTAGAAACAAGTACAAAAGAATAGTTTAGACTAGAACTAGAAGGAGACACTAACAGACGATAACAAAACAGGAAAAAAGTGGATGAATATCTGAGGATAACACATAGCAAAAATGTTGCAACTCTTCCGAGAGCTATCATATTTTCGTTCTAATTGCCAAAAATTTGATCTGAAATCAGCAAGCCATCACGGGTTGTAACTAAAGATTGCTTCATCAGCTTAGTGTTCAATGCAAAGTACAAGTAGATCTAGTTTGAAAATGGCATCACAATTCAGAGTTTAAAAAAAAAAGGTATTTAGCAACAAGAAGAGCACCTGTTCCATCAATTCCCTAAGATCTCTGCCCTCTTTGCTGCTTTTTGCTGCACCTAACTCAACTCCGGAGACTCTCTCAGCAAACTTCAAGGTACTTAGAGTTTCCGAATGTGAATTTAACTCAGGATTAAGCTGCACAAACATAAGGGTCTTTGCATGACCACCTATAGCATGAAAACAAATAAATTAAACACAAACCATTGCTCAAATGAAGAACTTATGCTATCTACTAAAGAGAGCATTCCTCTCATTTCCTCCACGGATTCCCATTTGCAAAATGTCCTTGTCACCCAGTCCCAGTCTTGGTTAAAAGACATTATGAGGACAAAATAGTTTTTGTAACTCCTACTTTGTCTCGTGATCAATCTGTGCAAACCAAGAACGAATTATGTTTTGGAACACAAGTTCCCGAATACGATACACTTATTTTCTGAAGCGGTGAATTCAGGGATCATCCCAAATTATTTCTTCTTTCTTTCCCTAAAGTACTCTCTACGAGAAACGAAATAAAATGTAGCGAGCTAAAAATCAACGGAGAGTGGAGTTTTAGCAAGACAAATTATTAAAAGAAAATGGTCATAACCTTTGTAGAAATGTAAAAAATCTATTGAAACAAAATATGAAGCCATTTGATGCACATTTGAAGCAAAAGGGACAAATAAGTACCTAGAGAGCTTTGAAGGACTTGGGTAAGCTTGCTATTTCTATAGGGAATATGAGCACTCTTCTGTGACAAAGCAAAGATGACATCCCCAAGAGCAGACAATGATTTGTTTATATGTTGAGCTTCCTTAAGCCTATCTCCAGTTACTTCAGAACGATCTACTCTTTCACTTCCCGCAAGATCTACCAAATGAAGACTACCTCTTAAGGAAGCACCATTCTTTGCATCCGTCCCGCGAACATGAATAGTGAGAACACTATGCGCAAAAATCCACATAAATTTGTGACAGAATGGATAACAAGTAGCTAGTGCACATTAGTCCTAAATACTAAAAAAACAGAAAACCTGTGCGATCGACTGCTTCTTTCATTCAAGGCTGTGGCACCTTTAGCTCTATTCTTCATTCCAATGTCCATTAATTCCACTACGTCAAAGGTGGAATTGACCGGGTGCATGCTAGCATCAGGGACAGTTAACCCATTGGGTTGGGAGGTTGACAAAATCCCAAGTGTGCAAATAAATCAAGGGAAACAAATATCTATTGTGCCAAGAAAGTAGGGTACCGTATCACCCCATGTCAAATGACTACTCCCTCATCCAATTTGCTAGTCTGTCTTGGGGAATTTTTCATTTAAAGAGATGTAATTATTGCACTTTGTAAATTTAGCATTTCCATATTACCCTTAAAAAGTTTAATCCATAAAGTCGTTTCAAATTTGAAAATCAGAACAGATGGGAAAAATAGTGAATTTTTACCAAACTTTACTCATTTACTTTTTGAAAGGGAGACTTTTTAAGAGAGAATCAAAGTGAAAAAGAGGAACAAAGGGAGTACAAGTCAGACTAGGATGCCAAGTCAATAAAAAAATGCAGAAAACTGATTAAAACACCAATATATAGCTTCAGCATATAATTGGTGAAATTAATAATGAGCACAGAGAGTGAAGGATATTTTTTTTGAGAACCATCACTTGATAATAAGTCACGCACTTGTTCGTTATAGATTTCAACCATTTGAACTCCAATTTCGTATGTAAAGATCCGACTTCTAGTTTGAGAAATATTGAAAAGGTCATTTAGAGCTCGATAGTTGACGCCCCATTCCTCTTCAGATGCTCCATCAGGCCCACTCTAAAATAAACACACAAAACACATAAGCTATATTTAACAATAAGTATTAGTGGAATGAAGATAAAATAGCAATTCACACCATTGTGTAGGTTTTCCCTGAACCAGTTTGACCATAAGCAAATATACATGCATTGTATCCATCAAGAACAGAGCGTATCAGCGGTTGGATATCAGAATATACTTCCGCTGCCATACATTCAAATTGAAAATTTAGCCATGCCATAGTCCACAATGTCGCTCTTGCTCATGCGAGACACATATTTAAGAAGAATAATACATGCCAACTTTTTATCTAGTGCCACCACATCAATTATACACGGGGCGTTGATTGGAGCCCCCTATCTAGTGTATAATGTATGCGTATAAGTATCAATGATGTATGATATTGGCACCCCCCTGCCCCCCAAAGCTCCTAAAATGCATGAGATTCTATAATTAAGATGAAAGGGTTTGAGCACTGAGCTTTTAGCATTTTTCACGCTCCATGTTAGAGGTTACAAGTCAAAATACAGCATGTAAAAAAGTGGAGTGTTAAAATCACTCCCCAAAACAGCATTTAGGAACTCTACTCAAATCAACAGTAAAAACTTTGAAAACCCATCGTTGGTTTGGAGTTTTTAGAACCACGAACCCAAGAGACAAGTTTTAACAGCCCTTTGTGTAAATCCTGGCTTTGCCGCCCTGATTATATTTTTTTTTTTATCAAAAGCATGTGCTGATTCTCGAATGTGAAAAAGAACCTTGAGCTGCTTCTGGACCATAGACCTTATTAAACTTGAAGGATCGCTGACCATCTTTTCCTTGTTTGGAAGGGTTGGCAATATTCAGTTCCCCATATTCATTTATAGAGTCTATGGTTGACTGCCTCTCCTTCTGTCCAGGATGAAAAGGCCTTATCCGGCAATAAACCCTAATATTCCCTATCGAAGAAAATGCATGTGTTAGAATATGCACCTTATCCATAAAAACTGTTTGCAATAAGTTAAAGCAGCGGCACCTTTTAACTCTTGAACCTCATTGTGCAGCTTTCTATTTTCAGCAAGTACCATATAATAGTTTTGTGAGGCATCTGCTAAGGCTTTAAGCTTTATCCCTGGACATAGTAGAAGTTAATTAAGAGAATCATAACATTCGCCATGGTTTCCAAACAATTACTCACCTAAGTGATGGAATTCGTCTGAGTAGCTCTTCTGCACCGTCAAAGTATTTTGCTTGATTGACTGGGAAGCAAACTTCAATTCCTGAACCATTTTTCGAATTTTAAATCAACTTTATGAAATTAAATATCAGAACATAGAAGAAAAAATTAATAATGAAAACCAAACCCGCAGTGCACCAAGCTGGAAATCTGTAAACGTTTGGTATGCCTGTTCTTTCTTGTTCAAACGCTGAGTTTTTGACTCAGAATACGCCTCAAGATCTTTAACTCTAGTCCTAGATTCTGTTAGGAGGTGCATAACTTCCTTCAATCTCTCCTCCAGCTCTAGTTGAGTTTTCTTGACTCCTGTTTCCATTTGTAAGCAGGACTCTTCATTTTCTTTCCTAGCTGTTTCCAGTTCTTGCTTCATTGTCGAAATTTCATTATTAATCTGTTCCTTGTCCTTCGCCAATCTAATCATGTCCTGTTCCTCAACTTTCTTCTTTTCCTCCATTTTGGTCTTCTCAGTCTGTAATGCAATAAAGATACCCCCGAAAATTTCAACAGAAGAAAATAATCTAACCAATCAGCAACAAGAAAGAAATTTAATATTGCCTGCTCTCATTTTTCAATAAATGAAATCTGTTATGGTATTAAACCTAAGATAGACAGGTGACCGAAAGTGAAAAATTATTGATGATATACAGGCAGAAGGCCTTTCAGTTTGCAGCCTGAAATCCCATTTGCATTATATTGTTTATGTTCATCTCTATAAAACAGAACTCAAATTTCTCTTGCGGTCGCCATGAATCTGTTCTTTCCTTCTACTTAATGAGATCCTAATTATATACTTTTATTCACTTTTTCTTTGTGTAAGTAATACTAAAATGAAGCACCGCATTCACAGCATGAATAATGGCAAGCAGCTACGTACATAACATCACAATCCCACATCATGAATATTAGAGCTCATAACTGAGTTGAGGGATTTCAAGTACAGCATGTTGTTACGAGCACGTTGTTGGCAAGAAAAAACATTAAAGGGAAATGGAGGGTGAACAATTCATAACAAACCGGGAGGTGGACCACAGATGAGCAGTAAAAGCTATGACCAACAACCATACATCCTCATAACAGGGCAAGGAAAAAGAGTGAATAAAAGAAACACACTAAAAAAAAAGTGGCTCCAAATCAGATTATACCTTTATCTGCTGGAGTTGGTTCATGACAATCTGTGAAGAAGAAATAACATTGATGAATACACTTGAGTACCAAGTGCACATGAACATTACCTCTGTCCTATTTTGTCTTTCTATTTTTGGAAATCGTGCCCTTAAGCTGCCTTCATCAAATCTACAAACAATTTATGTCACAATTTTTTCCAAATGAACAAACAACGAAAAAGTTTCAACAAATGAAATGATCTCAAATAGTTCTTTAGATTGGTGGACAAAATTTCACGATAATACGTTTGTTGATCATTTCAAAGGCACGATTTGTCGAACATGGAAAGACAATACCGGACAGGGGTAGTAACATGTATGTCTCGTAAACCATGATGAAGACCGATGAAAACATACGTAAATCATACCTGCGACTCTTCACTAGTCCCAGTAGCAAGGGCTTCAAGTACGTTGATTCTTGACTGGTACTTCTCCTCACGAGCCTTGAAAAGATTGCTTTGCTGCGATTATGACCAATTAATAATTGAGAACAGAGAATTTACCAAAAAAACCATTGAAAGACAACCATATAATACATCTTACATACAGTTCTCAAATGTTCCGCCTGAGTAGATATACGCCGCTCTATCTCCTGCACAACTTTTCGCAATAGACATGCTACTCTCTGAGGAAAACAAAATGCAACTTAAAAAGTGAGTCTGTTTCCTGAAAAGCAAAACATGCTTAAATTAATAGGCAAACATGCCACTCTCTGAGTATGTGTCTCGTGTTATTTCCATACATGAGGAATTTCACTGTTCTTCCTTTCAACGCTTTCATCTAGAATTCCATTCACAACACTCAGGAGACTCTGAGTCGGGGCATTCTGCAGAGAACAGATACTGAAACTGTTTATAAGCGGCAAAAACTTGAAATATCACGGATAGAAATCTACTACGGTTAGATGATAAGAATCAATAACCACTGACGAGGAAACAGGACTTACAAAACTTACATCCAAACTGTTTGATTTCATCATTTCAGAAATCTTAGCAGCAGGAAGATCCGCGTAGCATCCTTGTTTAAGCTGAAACACTTCATGGAACTTATGTCCTACATGATGTATTAATGCAGCTGATGGCTCTACAAAAGGGGAAGCGAGAAATAAAAAATCAAAAACATTGGCTGCCAGATTTGAACATTAGGAAGCTATTTATCCACATAGAAAGACTGACAAGTAGAGAGACAGCAGGAAAGGCAAGAAATAAAAAATAAAAGACATTGGCTGGCAAACTAGGAAGCTACTTATATGCTTAAACAGGTTCATAAGTAGACAGGGGGGACGGAAGAAATAAAAATTTAAAATTTGGACGGAAAACCAAAAAATTAGGAAGCCATATGAACATAGACAGATTGGGGTGTGTGGGTGTGTGTGTGGGTGGGGTGGTTGTTTGTTTGGGGGGTTTGGTTTGGGGAAGAGGTACCTGCCATGACAGGACTACGCAAAGCACGTTGAAACTTTGAGTTGGATGTAGCCTTCCTCCTGTCTTCTCGAGATAATGTGGAAGAGCATGCTTGAGGAGATGCTTCGTCTCTAGAACCATCACTCCCTCCAAGAGCTTGGCCTAAGAGTTTTGAACTCATACTAGCATCACTTCTAGACTTATTGGGTGAGCTAGAGTTAGAAAGACTACATCCGCTACCTTTTGGCATGAAGTGAGCTCTAAGTGTGAGAAGGCATTCCAAAACAATTTTCATAGACCCCTGTAACAAATTGAAGTGACGTTATGATTCAATGAGAGGAGAAGAAGATAACATCAATAAAAAGAATAAGAAATGCACAAACGCTACGGGGAGCATAAAACAATAAGGGCTCATTTGTTTGAGCAGACTGGTTCTCAAGGGGTATAGTCGCATTGGACATGAAATAACATTGGACTAACAATGATGAGGTACTAACACTACACCTTCCAAGGTATTATGAATCCCATGTTTTGTACCTTTAATCCTGACAGCAAAAGTTTCAACCCAAATATGATATGTGGTTCCCTTAGATTTATAGTCCAATCCAATGCTCAAATTCGGCAAGCTTGGAGATGTCAGACGTATGAGATAAGCAGATACAAGCGCAAAGTTTAAATACCTTCTCTAGATCAGATATTTGAAACCTAGGCAATTTCATTTCATCCATAGCTGCCAAAAACCTTTTTACATTATCTGAGCGTGATTCTGAAGGATGGTTACAGCCTCCACACTAAAAACAATAGAAAAGTAAGATAATATTAGATCAAAACCACTTAGAAAAGAAAACCAGTCACAATGATTGGACAACCTCAATCAAGGAACCCGGTCTGAGCTTGTTCAATATCCCGCATAAAATGGTCCCATCGCTCAAATAAGCTCTCAGTTCTTTGTCTGAAGCATTCACTGGCAAACTTAAATTGGGGAGAATATTGTTTAGCCAGTCTACTAGAGCCGCCCGCCGCTTAGCTGTTGAAGAGAAAGAGCGGGACAAAAGGGGAGGACAGAAAATCTTAGCTTTACTGAAAATGGTTGGAAAGAGCAGCAGACAGTTATTATGTTTATTCAATGTTGCTCTCACCTTCAGACTCATCAAAACTAGTTATTGTAGGCTCAAAAACATCACTACGAATTGCTACACTTGAGACGTTGGGTCTCTCGTATCCCTTTCCTTGGTGCTGCTCCATTGTAACATTCATTACAAAATTCTTCGTTTGGACATCTGACATCACAAGCTTACGAAGGTAAATATATTATACCCAGGAACATATGATGCTTTCATGACAATCAAGAAACACCCTTAATATATATATTGCATGAAGAAAGAAAAGAAGATCTAGCATCTGCGGACAGAGTCAAGGAATACCTGGATGCCCCAGTCTCACAACGATTCGAGTTTCATTACACTTTTTTCAGAAGCAAATTTTTCAGAAAATCTTGTACAAAAATCCTTTCTTTTTTTTTTTTTTTTGGTTGAAACTTCTCATATAATGAAGGAGTTCAAATCCAAGCCAAGGCCGGTCCTGTGCAGAAGAATAGAGAGCCAATGCTTCAGTCCTCCCAACATTAAAGTACGCTAAAAATAAGGCCCCCCGCCTAAATGTACGGCACTCCTGCATTTGCGTTGAACTAATTCATTCCTGGTGTGTGTGTATCCCAATACTCCGGGGAGGAGTATTTATTTACTGGACCCCATACAATGTGTCACCATACATATTAAATTTTCAATTATATTACAATCAATTTATATTTTCTATTCATTGAATTTAAATCACATATTTTTATACAACTTTACATATAAGAAAATCAAACATAATTTTATTTAAATTAAATATCATCAACAAACTCCACTTATAATTCATTGTCACTGTTTCCCTTCTTTCTCCAACATACCCATTCTCTTTTCATTTAAACTAAGCACCGTCATATGTAACATATATCATCTATGATTAAAAAAAAAAAAATACTACACTTCAAATTATCTGAGTTTGAATCTTGATTGTTGGAGTCATAGTTCGTAATTTAATTCCTAAGTTAAGTTAGTGATGGTTGGATGTTAGGTCAATTTTTATATTCTGGTAAGTAAATCGCAAAAGTCAAATGATGAAAGTTAGCAATAATAAAATCACAAAGCCAATAAAACGGTATTGGAAAAGTTAGGCAATACACATCTATAAAGGACTCCGATAGCGGTACATGATAGTTTGGAAATCTCAACACACAACAAACAAATTAGTGAGGAAAAGTTTAAGACTCGTGATACCCCTGCAGGCTGTGGTGCCAACTGTGAGGTGTCCAAGAGATGGTGTCTCAGTGGGACGTTCGGATGGGTGGTCAAGAGTCCTACATCGCTTGGTGGATGTAAGTTCAGTGGTATTTATAAAATTATGAATCTTCCTTATACAAGACCTTTTAAAAAGCCATGAGGGTGTCAAAATTCATTAGAATTTCACAGTTAAGCGTATTTATCCTGGAGCAATCCAAGGATGGGTGACCTACTGGAAAGTCTATGAGTTTGGGCAACCAAAACGGACAGTATTGTACAAGGTGTGAGCGAATTGTTACAAATAGTATCAGAGCCTGCACCAACCGAAAATGTGAAAAAACTCGGCCCCACACGAGGACGTGTGTTCCTAAGTGGGGGAGATGTGACACCCCAGTCAAACTGTGGTGCCAGCTGTGAGGTCGGCGTCCAAGAGATGGTGTCTCAATGAGACGTCCAGATGGGTAATCAAGGGTCTCACATCGCTTGGTGGATGTAAGTTTGGTGGTATTTATAAGATTATGAACCTTCCTTGTACGAGACTTTTTTAAAAGCCATAAGAGTGTCAAAATTCATTGGAACTTCATAGTTAAGCGTGTTCGTCCGAGAGCAATCCAATGATGGATGACATACTAAGAAGTCTATGGGTTTGGACAACTAAAGTGGACAGTATTATACATAGTAGGAGTGGATCGTTACAAGACTAGAGCAAGACCAAACTTAATAATATCAAGATCAAAAAATAAAAAGTAAAACAAAGGAGACCTTTAATACAGTAATTGGTAAAAAATGCATTTTGATGGCTATTAAATATGGTGAAAATTAAATAAGATTGCATTGAGTTTAAGTTTTTTCTCAATAATGAGAGGGATAATAGAGTGAAAAAACCCAATCAAAATTGTGGGCTCATTTCTTCTAAAATTGGAAATTTCAAATTCACCTATATATAGATTATATAGGTGTCATAATTTGTGCATGTATTTTTATTTCTAAAGAATAGCCAAAATAAATAGTAAAATAAGAACTCAATAAAACTATTGCTTTATCATATATTGTAAAAAGGTTTTCTTTTTGTATTTGAAAAAAAACATAGAATAAGAAAACCAATACCATCTGAATTAGTCATGGACTATAGTTACGATGACACTATAAGCTTAAATGGAGAACCCCAATACATGCAGTAAAAATTTGTGGAAGAATCTCAAACATCTTTAAAGTTTCAAAAATGCAAGAGAAGAATCTCAAACATCTTAGATAAATATTTTTTGTTCATTTTAATTGATTTAAAAATAAAGGTAATCCTAACTAACCATTAAATATTTTTGCAGTAAATTTTCTCACTTCGGTTTTGCAAAGTTCAAAACTAACACCGACTCCGCAGACGTGTTAGACTGATCAAGTTTGTTGTTTCTTATTAGGTTCGTCAAGACATCCCATTACCCACATCAACAACAAAATAGAATCATCAATTTGAAGGCCAACGATTAAGGTTCCTCTATCAAATGGATTGAGGAAGAGATTAATGAAATTAGGGTTTCTGTATTGGGAAAATGACTAGTATGCATTTAATATATGTGACAACTATAAATACATTTTGCTGTGAAATGTGGATGATTAATGGGTGGTTGTATAAATCTTATCGGTTCGGTTCAATGAATTTGGCCCAAGTTGCATGCAAATTGAAAATTGGACCGAAACTCTAATTTTCAACAGTTAGAGGAAACCCAACCTCCCAATGTGAATAGAAAATACAACCAAACCATTACATATTTGTCGATTTCTTCTGCCCGTTTGATTTTTTCAATTTAAATTTCATCTCTAATACCATCCCCCCACAAGAACAACATTTAAATAAATAGCTTACAGCCCCTTCTAAAATAGCAACTTGTTGGTAGCAAATCAACGAAAAAAGAATCACATTAAGCTCTTAAATCACTACAAGCTGGT
This sequence comes from Arbutus unedo, assembly GCA_014822125.1. Taxonomy (NCBI): domain Eukaryota; kingdom Viridiplantae; phylum Streptophyta; class Magnoliopsida; order Ericales; family Ericaceae; genus Arbutus; species Arbutus unedo. The sequence continues at coordinate 2,855 of JABCMJ010043261.1, read as the reverse complement.
TTCTGTAGGGTGATAAAATTGGAATGAAATATCCAAAAGCAACAGTATTCAAAACACCCCAAATCGCCACTTGTACAAGTTAAATTGGAATAAATTTTTTATTTATTTTTAATTACATAGATGAACTTCTTCCATACCAGGCTTCTCCAAATACTAGAACAATCTACCTATTCTATATATAAAAGGAGAGCACAATTTAGTGTCTCCTATTTTTGAAGTTTTGTCATGTTTTTCAACTTGCCAACATTATTCTCCACAAAAGTTATTTTCACACACTAACAAAATGATAGATAATTAACTGTTGGGGTAAAATTAATATTGTCTCAATCATTTAAAAAATAAAAACTAATCACTCATCCTTTAAGGTTTAGCCCATTTTTCCACACTCATTATCACAATATTTTCAAAAAATTATAACCACCTCAATAAATAAGTACAATATTTTATTTTCACCAATTTTCATCTTCAAAATTTTGCTTAGGTCTATGACAACCGAAACAATATTAACATGATACATATTTCTTTATGTATTTGATACTGTTCAACTTGCACACGTATTACGTGTGTCCCAGCCACTACGATATTTAAAGTTGAGCGTGCCACTCGCTCATAAACCACATATAAAGAACTTAAAAGTGAGACCTATTAATTAGAAATATACAATGTGTAAAACATACATGCATTTTCAAAATTTAAATCGTACCCATCCGAGAGATGTAAACCAGATGAAGCCATCGAGAAAGAAAGGTCAAGAATGTGATTTGAGGCAACAACAAAAGAGTGGACCCTCCTGTGGAAGGGGGGAACAAAAATTTATAGTCGTCAGAGAAGAAGGAGGAGGAGGAGGATACTTAATTAGTTTTGTTTCATTTGCTTTTGCTTGGTTTTCCATATTCGGCTAGTCTTGTAATTAATAGAGGTGGAAAACCTGTTTGTATTCCAGGAGGAAAATAAGATTTGTATGTACTTCTAGAAAACAGGATTACAACTCTCTTGGGCCTAAATCATTTGTGCTTTATTAATGCGTCATCTTATAATTCCACCTGCACTTATTCTGGTACTCACCAAAATGTGGAAAATATAAACTATTACTCACATGATTTTCATGTAGCCTTTGAATATTTTTTTTCATTCTATTCATTAGTTATGGAAGTATTTTGTTGATAATTGGAATATTACTGTCAATGGTCCCCGAAACTAGTGAGATGTCTTTTGTTTTTGTTTGGGCCTGCTCTTGCAAACAAGTCCAAAGGCTGGGGGTGATTTTTCAATCAAGAACCCTCCATCTTATGTCTGATTGGTCGGTCGACCAACTACTTAGTGGAGTTGTCCCTAAGCGGCCCAAAATTTCAAACCGACCGCTAATCGGCCTGATGCTGATCAGAGTCAAGCCAGACTCATCAATCATCTCCCATTCCCTAGTTTGGGCTTAAGCTCAGGCATAGAGAATCATTTTTTGAATCAAGAAGAGACACTTACTAATAGGCGTTATAAATATTCATATTAGCGCTCCTTAATTTATTTGTGTTAAAGTTCGTTTTAATATTATTACTTAGTGCAATACTTTATTTTTATGTTGTAGGTATTTGGAGGCTTCGTTATAAAAAAGCATTCGTAAAATTGATTTATAATTGGTGTCAGAGCAAGGCACACGATCAAATTAATTTAAAAAGTGGGCCCAAGTTAACGAAGATTTTAGAATAAAATTTAATATATATATATATATATATATATATGCTATCACGTAATTTAGGAGACCCAATTGTAATGATCCGTTTTAAATTAATCTATAATAACTGACTTTCCGTATTTTGATCCTTGTCTCGTACGAATCACTAAATTTATCCGCTGCATGGTTTAAGATTTGAGATGTGGTTCGTAATTTCGCATAGTAGTATATAGATGTATCATATACGTGTATTTATTCCCATCCAGATGCCTTGCATCCAACCCAGATGGTTTACATTCCCATCTGAATGAACTGAGATCCATCCTGATGACTTTCACCAACAATTTTCCCCCCACGTGCACTTCCCATCCTTGTCTCCCCTCCTTTAAACACCATGACATTAGTGAAAGAAGAAGAAAGTCCATAGCTCATTTCAACCCTCTCAATCACTTCAATCCATTCTCATTCATCACCTAGAGTCCGGAGCTTATTTCAATCCTTCCAATCAATCTAATTCATTCTCATTCACCACCTAGAAGTAAGTTCCTCTATTCTTGGTTCTCAATTTTAATGTTTAGAGCAAGTTAGAAAGCTTGATTTTCATCAATGGAGTAAGCACTTCAAGCTAGAAGACGACTTCCATTTGGATGAACTTTGCCTCTACCTTAGAAAGTTCAGACTTCATCCGGATGAACTTCACCTCTGTATCAAGTATTGACTTAGAAACAACAATCCATTTGGATGAACTTTGCCTCTACCTTAGAAAGTTCAGACTTCATCCGGATGAACTTCACCTCTGTATCAAGTATTGACTTAGAAACAACAATCCATTCGGATGAACTTTTCATCTATCCAGATGAACTTCACCTCTGTAAATGACATGTTTTGTTGTAGACAGATTTCTAACCCGAACTTCAAAACATCCATGCGAATGCTACGAGACTCGGAATGACCTCAAATTTTGTAGGATGATAGATCAATACGTTTGCATTGCCAATTTGAACCAACTCATTTGGACTTCTAAAACTCTATATATTGATGTTTTAGTAAACTATGGCAGATTTCGACGAAATATGTTATCGCCATATTTTGACCAACATAAAGACACCTCAAAGTCTCGAGCCATTCATAAGAAGTATTACTAACATATTATGTAATGACCCTCAATTTTATATAATTATTCTGA
>JABCMJ010043260.1:0-15163 GCA_014822125.1 Arbutus unedo | reverse complement strand
AAAGAATTTCACTAAGACCGCTTCTGTTCATTCACATAAACCTCTTCCCTGAACTAACTCTGGCCAGATACAAAAATCTGTCGTTGCTTTTATTCTATCAGTCACCCGTCCGATGCCCCTTTCACCATGACCATTGGTCCGGCACAGTAAGAAAGTAAGTGGTCATTGCTTTTCGGAATCTCTTCTTGTATTGTTTGGGAGAAATAATGGTGGGAGAAGCATTCTTGGGACCCCCGAGTATGCCTGATGCCTTAACCCACGTCTCCAAATGCTTGTCCCATGTATACTGTCTCATGAAATCAATAATGCCTATAACCAGCTCCTTCCGCTCCTCATCTACCCCCACCAGCAAAGAGTAGTCCATCACATCAACAGACTGTAAAACACAAGAAAAACGATAAAAGACTTCAGTAACCAGTTTGCAGCCTTGGGCCACGATTGTTTGTAAAACTCAATCCAAAGAACAAGGTGAAGCCATGCCGTGGATACAACTGAATTGATACAAGCATTCAACGGCAATTTAACCACCAAAAAAAACAAACATAGACCATATAAGTGGAAAAAAAAATATCAGCAAAGAAATTGTCACTTTTAAAATTAAAGGACTTCTTTTTTTCTTTTATCGGCAAAGAAATTTTATATATCATTAAGAAAAAAATATAAAATATTACGATAAGTAGAGCCCAGCATAGATAGAGCTTCGAAGAGTGAAACATAGACCGTCCTGGTGTTGCTACTCACAATAAACTCGATCTACCCTCATCCTCCCATTTTGAAGATAAAAAAACAACAGACAAAATGAACTAACAAGGAGAATAGCCCAACTGAACAACTAAAAACAGAAAAAACAAACTAAAAGGAAATCATCAAAATCAAAATAAAGGACCTTATAAGTGAAGACTTTTAAATGTATGAATCCTAAACCTTATAAACAGTTACCCTATACTTAATGAGTCAATATATCTTGATTTTGGACTTCTGGCCAAATTTCCGCAGAAAGAATCTCTCCATTCCAACTGCTGCGAAGTTAAGAGGAACCAACAGCTACTAGTGGATAAATATTCTCAGAGGTCAATAACCTAGGGAATGATTCAGCCCAGGGAAAAAAACTAATAGGAGCCAACAAAACCTCCAAAAGTTTTACTTATTCAAACCAGGCTTGAGATTTAGGTCAAAAAGTAATAAACCAAAGTGAGGACAATGATAGAATCTATAATGCTGTGATATTAAACAGCTTACCGCTAGAAAAGATGTATCATTCCAAACAGCACGCTCTAGTCTTCTCTTTGCCTTGCTCCCAAGAAATATGGGTTTCGTACGTAGTGTTTCTAAAAGATTAAGATCCAGCATTACTTTGTCTGACCCTGTTGTATCTGCATTGTAACGAGATCGCAAAGAGCCCTTAAGATCATAGACCCTTGAGATATTTCTTCTGAAAAAGAGGTTTTCCATCACCACCAGATCCATTTTTGTTTCCTTACCACCTTTCAAGTGTTTGACAGTGACCTGCCATATATTAAACAGCTTAGAATCACAAGAACTTCACCAAAAGTCAACGTAGTGGAAGAAACTAACCTGATAAATACCAAAAATTAGAAACTAACCTGATAAATACCAAGAATTTTAGCAAGGCATGTTGGACTTCCTGAGTTTAGGGAATCTGTCAAATACTCGAAGTATTCTGGTGCAAATTCCTCAAATGATTCAAGCTCAGTCTTCTGGACTTGTTTAATGATGAGTCTCCCATCCAAAGACTTCGCAAAGTACACATTGCTCTTTCCTCCTTGTGCACTCCATCTCGTGCAGCGGCTCAAGGAACGTATAAAATCCACTTCACTGGGGCAGCATTTCTTCCTAAGAGCATGAAACTGCTTTGCAAAATAACAGGTGACAGAAAACTTCACTTTGCCTCCAGTTAAAGACTCATCTTCAAAAGAAACTCTAAGATGAGGAGAACTCTTAGGATCCGTAAACAGGGTACTAATTGTCAATGAAGCATCTTCAGACCCACCGTAACTCCCATAGTGGATATAATCCAAGTCCAGCGAGCCAAAAGACTGAGAGGCTGAGAAGGAAGAACTTAGAGAATTCTCCCTGTTAAAGTTCCAGCTTCCTTCACGCCTACTTGGCCGATCAGCAATCCAGTCCTCATACTCCTTGGAACTGATGGCATAGGATATTATGCTAGCAGGTTCTTTGTCATAAACAGCAATAACTATTTGGCCAGTTTGTGGAAGCAGCAACCGTGCCCCCTCAGGGATAAGGGATGCAGCAGAGATAAACGAAGGCGTGGAGTGCAGTAAGAGATTTAACTTGTGAGCCTCCCGTGGCAAAATCTGAGAGTAAGTCCTTTGTACATTAGAAACTGGATCTCGAATCATACTCCTGTATTCTCCAGAGGCGTGGAAAGATCTAAGTGTTGATAAATGCAATGAGGAGGGGGACAATCCTTTCCTAATCCTTTCTTGAAGTCTCAAAGCAGAATCAAAAGAGTAAACTCGTGCTGGTGACGAAAGCCTTCTAAAAGATGGAGTCTCGATTTGGTTTATTAGCCTGACAGAACCAACCTGAGGTCCATCTGGCTGTAGGCTTAACTGAGCTTTCAATGGAAGTTGGTCTGTGCCAGTCCAGGCAGAATCTATTTTATCCGAAAGATTGGACGAAGTAGAGAGGGCATTATCCAAGGATGCCATACCACCAATAAATTCACCATCAGATTGAAATTCCTCCTGTTTGTAGAGCTGGCATGGGGCTGAGATGGTCTCTTCGGGATTACTAGGCTCAGATGGCAATACGTTAGGTTCATCCCGCTGCTCTGATTGCACACCATTCATGGAGAATTCCTGTGATTTGGAAGATTCGGGAACATCCTCTTCATGATCATGGTCAATAGTTATATCCACAGAAAACAAGTCACTACTCCCCTCTTTCAGCTCATTATAAGATACAGAACCCTGAGTAACATTGGAAATAAAACTCTGCTTTTTAAGAAGGGAATCCAAGGAATAGAGACGACAATCCCAAACATGTGAGCCAATAACAAGTGAACGTCTCAAACAATTGAGGCCAAGAATATCTAGTGATGTCTGATTCACAGGTGAAGTCTCTTCACCAGATGTTTGAAGCAACGTCTGTTGATGGGAAAAGAGAAAGTCAAATATAATGGAAGGTTTACCACCAAAACCGCATCACACATGAATATGGACAACTTACACTACTGCATTCGACTCCAACCACAATGGTACTTACCTTATAATCACTACACTCTTTTATAAGCAGGTCTTTTAACTCCGTGATGTGGTCACGTAATTCACTTGCATCAGACCTTTCGAATCCCAACGGCATACTTTGTTCAATGTTCCTAAGTACAGCTGACAGGTCTTTATAGAGGGCTTCCATTTTACTCCGAAGCTGAGAAGGGGAGGGCAAAGGATAAATATATTGTTCCTCATTTGAAACAGTCAAAAGAATATAGATAACTCTAAATTGCCACATTAGATACTATTTCGCACCTCTGCCGCTTCTTTACTTATCCACTCCTGTTGAACGTGACCATTGAACTCAAGCACCGACGGGGGCAAATGTACAGACAGAATATCAATAGGGGAATAACGAAAAAATGCAACCATACTGCCAAACCTGTTCAGGCACAACATAAATCAATAACATCATTACACTCCACAATACGAGAATTGAGAAAATTCTCAATGATCGCCATTACAACACAAAACCAATGCTCATGGAAGCTGATTAAAAAATAGAATGTACCCATAGTAACGGAGGCAGTCTTTTTGCAGAGAATGACCGCAGCTTGCAACACGATTAGCAGTTGCATGGTTCGAGAAACTAAGTTCTAAAAATTTTCCAAAGGAAAGTCCCCAAGCAGCATCTGACATGACAACTCTACGAGTAGCTGGTGGAACCCCATCTATCTGTGCACACTTGAGACATCGGTGCCACATCCATATCTTTCCATCACGCTCTCCAGCTAGCTTCACTGAGGGAATCCGTCTCACATTTATTGTAAGATTTCCCTGCTGGTGAGTATAGCATAAGACATGGGCTTCGACTGGCTTTTTACAAGATCGACAGCTAGACATCTGGCAATAAAATAGAGCAATTAGGTTGTTATATTGCCGTCTATAACTAGGGGTACAACAATATGAAAAAAAAAATTGATTTCCTTACCTGATCAAACAGGTCATCTTGAAGATACCTCCCCAAGGGCTTATCAAAACAGCCATAGAACTTGATGCGAAGGAGCTGAGAGCGTTCACATACAGTTCCATTTAGCACACAGCAGCTAGAAAAGGATACCAATATGCTCTGCTGACTATCTGCCGCTGAATAATAGTCATTTTCATCAACCCTGTCAGGTCCTTTCAGTTCAAAAACCTCCTTCGGTCGCTTCTCCTCTTGATCGATAGTTTCCAACGATTCGTGCTGCGCGTGATTTCCAATCTCAGAAGCAAACACACTTGGGCCCTTAAAAACCTCCAACGGCACATTAGATGCCAAGTTATGATTGTATGCCTCATATCCAACTCTACACTCCATAGAGGAATGAAACAAATCACGACTAGGCTTAAGATGCTCAGACAAGGAATGCTGCTTGCCAAAATCCAAATTGAGACCGATAGATCCTTCATCAATATCTTGGTTATTGGCTACTGCTTCATAATTAACTGAAGAGAGAGAATCAGAAATAACTGAAATGGGATAATCAGCAGATGTCCTCTCCAGTGTGGCTATTGAAGGCTTCATTTTCATCTTAGGAAGACTAGCACCCTCATCAGCAAGAAAGGAAGTCTCCAGGGATAAATGATAGGCTGCAAAAACTGCATACTGAACAACATGCTTAACCTTCTTCAGTTCTTCATAACATGAGCCCTTCAGCAGTACCTAGTAAACCATCAAGACAAGAGTAAGGAATAAGTGAGAGAAGTATTGCCGGTGTTACTCAGAAACGTACTACTGAGAATACCATATATTATGGCAGGAATACAATACTTATATTAGCAATTACAATGATTATCGGAAGAATGCTAAGCAGCAGCAACAATACATCCACAAACTGGGGGGACATCGTATGACACACAGCATGCTCTCCTTTTTTTAAAAACAAATAAAATCACACAATAATCTAACATCAACACTAATATTTCACTTCCCTTTCTATGTTTCCCCACTCGAAAGAAAAAAAACCTACAAACTTCCTCACACGTTCGAACTCTCTCTTTTAATATAATTTTCATATTTAATGTTAAAGCGTAATTCGATAAGGGTTTTCCATGCTCTCATGCATAGTACAAGTATCGCGGTTGTTAAGAATGCAACACGTGTACAGAAGACAATATTTTTCCATTCCCAGGATCCCAGGTTTATTTTGTGCTCCTGATAAGATGTCTTACTCAAACTCTCAATCATCTTGTTTTTCCAAAGAGGTAGTTACATTTTAGCCCTATATGGTTAAGCTTAGAAACACACAACGCATGGTTCAAATGCACATTTGTCCCTGGCGGATTGGAATGGAACCAAAAACTAGGCATCCACAAGAAATAACTGTGCAGATTCCTCATCTACTCCATTTTTTCTTACTAACTCACTGATATATCCTCCACCCCAGTCACCTAACAACAATTATGGACAACACTGCCTCCGCCTATTGCACCTTCACCACCCGACACCATGCATCGCCACTTCATTACCAACTACCCATGTTGATAATCATTTTGCCACCATATGAGCACCACCAGCCATCACCGATCACCCATGGGGGAATAGGAACTAGATAACATATACCATGCATGTGTTGTGGTGGTGGTTTCACAGCACCCTGTATTTGATTGGTTTGTAAGCAACATTTCTGAGCAATGTCTTATCAAGAAAACTTTGAATGGGGAAGTCAAGGTTGAAATTCCTGAAAATTTCGGCAAGCAAAAAATTCCTAGAACATACTTTTTTCATTTTAAAAGTTATGACAATGCAATAGCTTAAATTCCTAGTAAGACTATACAAATACCATTTTAAATTTTAATTAATGTGTCAAAGACATTTGATCTGTACCATTTTCCTGATTATCTCCTATCTGTTTCCTTATTGTATCTCCGTGACTCCCTCTCTATGACCGTATGCTCTATTCCATCATCTTCCAAATTCTCTCTTTACAGGCGCACCATCTCAGCACAAGGCAAAGGATCATGCTCAACAATCAACATCATAAAACATTCGATCATCAGGTCTAATTTGAGTACCAGGGTTGGACACATATCTCGTACCCTTACCCTCACATGTGGAGGACACAAGGGGAGTAGAAGAGTCCATACGATGATGATACTGTCCTATTCTACAATGTACAATAAAATAGTAAAGGGGATGACAGTTACTGCATCTCCAAAGAAATAATTCAAAAAATCAACTCCAAATACAGAACTGAAATACCAGAGTTTTACAAGGCATCAAACAACAGGTGCAAATTGCACATGTTTCCGCTCTATCCTATGCGACAAAACAATTTCATAATGAGCCTAATGCCTTCCAAGTCACCAATGAAATAGAGCAAAAATCTGATTGATAGAAGAAATATTACCGTGCAACCTAGTCTCCTGGGACAACCCTCAAAAAACATCAATGTTTTAGAGGTCTTCTTGCTGGTAGATTGGCTGGCTTTCTCAAGTTCTTCAGATACTCTTTCCAACCTGAAGAGTTCACAATGGCCCAACCGTGTTGTCGATAGATTATCAATTGACGGAGTTATAAGTGCACCAGTACACCTGGCTATGCGTTCCAACAATGGCCTTTTAATATTCAATACTAAAGAAATATCCTTTTCTAGCAAATACTGTTGAGCATATGAAGATACACTTTTCTCCACAAGGAGCACATTTGGATGGTGTGCCTCTATCTTCGACACAGTCAACTTCAGATGATCGATTTCCTGTTTAAACGACATTGTTTAAATCCAATTCCAATAGAAATATTTGCACTACATAGATGAATAAATAAGTCAACATATGTAAAAACCTGTTGCAGCAATGTCTCAAAAGAAGATAGTTGATTAGGAACTCTCTGGTACTCGAGTGCTCCCCCTAAAATAAGTAATCTAGGGTTCCTGTATTGTGATGTCATGCGCTTGTGCTTAATATTCTTTGTACAAACTACTCCTTTCACCAGTGTGCTGCATGCCACAGATCACAAATTTTAAGACTCGTGATATACACTTGAGTAATACAAATCTGATAGCTGGAACACAAAGATCCTCAATAAAACAAAAACGAATAGAACTCTTACCTATCGCTAGGACTTCCTGACGCTAGACACTTGACTTTTACATAATCGACGGGATCCATACTGCCTCCTTTGCTAGTGTCTGGTCGGACAAAATTTGCAGCTTGCCACGCAATTGTCGTAACAATATCAAGCCAGTCCTCTGTGCTGTTCTCTTTGCCCACCTTGATACCCTCCCCTTGTAACAGCTGTGACACAAGAGCCCTAAAATGACCCTGTACCACAGCTCTCAGAGGTTCCTTGTGACCCTCATTCTGTTTCTCCTTGGCCGGGAAAATGCCAGCAAGACTACTACTGGATGAGAACTCCACACCTGAATCCCCAATCTCATCTTCATCATCATCGTATGCAAAGAAATTGTTTTCCTCATCATCATACTCATCCTCAGGTGGTGGAGGGAACCATATAAGGCCATTGCTTTCGAAATCCAATGGCTTCTGCAAATTATCACATTGGTCATGAAATATAGACAAATCATCAGCACAATCATCAGTATTTTCCGGATCTCCAGCCCCTGTCTCTGACCTTGTTAAAACAGCCGTTGTGTCGTGATCAAAGTGACTGTCATTCCGAGACCTCGGGGTTCCCCCTTGCCCCTTCTGTACAGGATGCCCAACTCTATTGGAACTAATATGAATCCTAGAGGGGCTGTCAGAAGGACTAGATCCGACTGACTTAAAAGTGTAAAACTCATGTCTAGCACTAATGCTACTTGAATCTACATCCGAAGTGTCATTACAGTATTCACTTGATGTGCTGCAAAAAGCCGTCCCAGAATCCTCTACCTCTTCTTCATCACTCCTACATTCACAATACATATTGACTAAATGCCCCCATGGGAAGAAAGTTATATAGAGGCTTAGAAAAGCAGTAGTTCTTCTAATAAGTTGGAACACATCCTCACATAAGCCATCTCAATTCATTGTAAACTGTAAGAAATGAGGTAACCCCATGAACTTGTGATACCATACCACAATAGAAAACAAATACAAACATAATCCAATTCACGTGTGTCATTCCCATGCTTACAAGTTTCTACCACTTCTATATAGGTAGGCATGATGTGTAAATACTAAAGGAAAAAAAGAAAAAGGGATCGTCAACTTGGACACATATGCAACAGAATAAACTACACACATACCTGCTTGAAGAGCGACAAACAGAAACTGGAGATGGACGGCCAGTAAACGATGCTACGCTGCTTCTCATAGCATCTAGGGAATAACCATCCAACCTTTCACCGCTAAAACATGGAGATTGAGGTTCAGGGCTCTGCCGTGGAGACTCCGCAGGATAGATCTTATCACTATACTTCCTGCTCCTTTCATTCTTAATACGTAGCTCAGAACAAAACTTGCAACAAATGATATCAATCACCCCAGCATCCACAATGCTTTTTCTATCACCTGACACAGAACCGTAGCCCCGTACACAATTTGCACAAAACATCCTACGACAGCTTCGGCAACGGTACTGAAGGCTAGCGTCTTTGAAGTTCGATTCACACTCACAACACATTTTGCAATCGTTATCAGGAATCTCAAATTGGCTGTAGAAAGAACTTAGATCGCTCATTCCCCAATAAATCCAGGATCTGACTTTGTCTATCAAATCTAGTAATGAATTATCAGGTACTCCCATAGAGAGTAATGACCCAACAATTATTCCGACCAACTCCCCGTCAGGACCAAAAAAACCTATGTCACTCTTCTCCTCCTAATCCAAAAGTCAAAATTACAAGATCTACAGGTAGACTGAATTATCTGATTCGTTGGTATCAAAAACGACCCCGATTAACAGAACTGATGGTTATGAAACCCAAAAAGAAAAAGGCGGGCTCTGATTACTAGTAACCTTGAGCGTTTTTTTTTATTTCGTCAAAGGATATTAAGAAATCAAATCTCTCCTCCAATCAACAAATATCTCAGAGGGATTGTATAGCTTGCATTTAGTTCCCGGAAAGCGGGTAGTATTTACACCAAAACGTAATCCTGTTAGTATGATGACACAAAACAATGAGCCAAAACAACAACAATCAGCCGTATATTTTTTCTCTTTTTTTTTCTTTTTTTTTTAATCGACTTATCACGGGAAATGAAACAGCGTGAAACCTCAAACCCTAAACCCAATTAACAGATTGCGGAATCATCAAGACTGGATCCCGAGATCGATCCGAGCATAGAGAAACAAGATCCAGAGTAAAAGAGAACCAAGAATCAGATAAATAATAACCCAGATGTGATTCTCGAAATCAAAAGTCTCACTCTATATATCAGAAACCAACACCGACAACCCAGAAAAGCAACAATAACCAACAGTTGGGTTCTGTCTATCTACTTAAAGAAGAAACGTGTCCCTAAAAACCTTTCAGATCAAGTGAAGCAGAAAACAAAATTTACGTGATGTTATCACTGATTAATTGCAAATATCCGTAGATATAGAAAGTGAATTAAGAGAGAGAGAGAGATTTTCAGAGGACGAAGAGGATGAGAATTAAAAGCAGAAAAAGGAAGAGTACGGATGAGGTTCCCTTTCTATTTGAATCGATGGCTCGGATCTCCATAAACAGCTCAAAGCTCTTGCTCTTCTTCTTCTTCCTCAAAACCACCATTCCACTCTTGTCCTCCTCCTTTCCCATTCTTCCCGGCAATGCTTTCGTTTTCATCCCCCCAAGCTGCTATTAAAATAATACTATTGCAATACATACGCATTCACTTTATCTCTCTCTCTCTCCAACTTTTTCTTTCTTCTTCTGCCTGCTAGTCCTGCCTTTCTCTCTCTATATAAACTAGTATATATTCTCTCTCTTCTAGAGCTTTATGTCTTGGGCCCAACTTGTCTGCAGCCCATTCTACGAACGATACCGTGTAGTCATCTAATTACGAATTCCAACCATGACTAATAAACGAGCCGATGAGTCAAACTATTTTTTTAAAATATAATTGTTATTTTTAATATGATTTTTTTGTAATATTTTTTTTATATTTTTTCATTTGTAGAGAAATTAAAAACATATAAAAATATAAATTAAAATTAAAAAACTATAGATTAAATGATAATAAATATATTAAAATAATGAAAACAATTCATCCTTAGTGAATTTTTAAAAAAAATTTACTTCTAAATTATTTTTGTCTCGACCAATGATTAATCTAAAAAACTAACGTAAAATCGACAAAAATTAAAAAAATACCAATAAATAATGACATTAATATTGGGTAACTTAGGCTAAAAGAGGCCTAAGTTGGACTAGCACAAAAATATATATTTAAGTGTGACTTTTTATTAATTTAATTGATTTTAAATAAATTTAATTAAGTTGATCACGATTTAATTTCAAGCAGTTTAAGATTTGTACACATTTCAAATTAAGAGAGGTGAGTAGTAATTCGTCCAAACTTTATTTCAGAACTTGACTTGTTCTTATCAGCTCTTAATGATACAATCTCATATAATTTGTTTTGTTTATTAGTTTTAAGGGTATTTCCACCACTAGTAATTATTTTGTCTAATAAAAGTATGCAAAAATAAAGTATAAAATAATTTTTATTTTCACATAATTATTTTTTATGTATGTGCTCCAATAGGACCAGGGGCACTTGTTGTACGTGTAATTTAAATAGTGTTTGAATAATTTTTTATACGTTAAAATAATATTATTTTTGACGCATAATGCACAGAATCTCTCATTCTACTCCAACACTAACAAAAGTAATTAGTGGAAGGGCTCAGATTATAGAGGCGGATTTGACACTACAATTTTCCACACACAAACCCAAATTCTTATGTCCAATTGTTTAATTTGAACATTGGTTTGCAGTCTTCTCTCTTCAGCTACTGGTCAGGAAGACCCTATTTGTTAATTAATTAGTGTTTTGATTAATCAAATAAGGGGTAAAGTATGAGATTAGTGCTGCGCGATTGGTCAGTATGATTTTGGTTTTTTACTATTATACGAATAAAGTATTTTAGCTGCTCAGTCAGCTCATTGTGTGCTTTGATTTGGATTTTTTGGAAATACGGATTAAGTTTTCAAATCCTCCATCACTCTCACTCAGAGCGTGTAAGCACGCGCTAGCTAACTTCTCGGCGCGGTAAGCGTGTCTTATTACACTTGGATTTTCTGAATTTGGTCACAGCCCACCAAACTGGGTCGGGTTGAATCCGGGTCTGAATTCGCCATTTTTTTTTTAACGTACGGTTCACCTAACAAAATTCTAGTTGTTTGTTAATCCAATTCAATAGTGCTTAAGTTGCATTGTTGTTGTTGGAATTTTTATTTATTTTTTATGTATTTAAAAACGAAGCAGATGCAGTTTATATATATTAAAAATAATAGCGGATTATAATATTCGGAAACTAAAAAAATAGTCAGTAAAAAAAGAAAAATAATATCAAACCCAAAGGTCAGAACAACTAAATAAACTAAAAACAATAAAAAATGTAAAAAATAAGTTGTAGTGTTATAAATTACTATTTTGCTCTCGAAAGAAATTTGAAAATAATCAAGATATACATCAAGCTTAAGCACATACCCCTCGTCATTATCATCATCGCTACCTCGTCATTACTATTTTGCTCTCGAAAGAAATTTGAAAATAATCAAGATATACATCAAGCTTAAGCACATACCCCTCGTCATTATCATCATCGCTACCTCCACCCATCAATTATCGTAGGCATTGTAGATCATTGTCAGTCACCTGATCCACCACATTGGTGGTGGTCAAGCAAACAATGCAAAGAATAGGGAATATGGTGAGAGGGTCTCAACCAAGATCCATGACAAGAGATTTTGAAAAAATGTAGTGCACTTTCATATAATGTGTGTATCGTGCAGATAAAATAACGTAATTTTATCCGCTTTTATTTCAAAATTATATCGTTTTAACCTATAACTCAAATTGTTATCAAAATGTATAAGAATCAAAAGAGAGATGAGGGGAGCGAACGGATGGGGGTGGGGGGAATGGAATGGGCGGCGACAGAACAAATCTAAAACAAAGAAAAATGAAATGTTAATGTTTATTCCTCTCTCTTTCTCTCACAAAGATATTAATGAAATGTTTATTCATGTACTGTTAAAAACGATAATAATTATGTTTGGTCACAATTGTTGTATTATTTAAATAGATATACTTATATAAAGATGCCCAAAATAAATAAATAAATCAATTGTTCTTATAATAACAAGCTTTTATAGGTTAATTCAATTTGTTATAGACATAAATCTAAGTTCTCTAATAGTATCTCTTATTCAATATTATATGTCTACCTCTATATCTATATTTGACAGTATTTTATAGTGAGTTTGATAAATTATTTATTCAACCCAACTCTAACTCAATGCTCTATATATTATACCAAGGCCTCTGAAAGTGGGCATCCATGGGATAAGCCATTAAAAATGGTTCAACCATAGGGGAGAGATGCTATATAACACCGTCATAGTAGATCATTGACCATCATCACTTCTAATAGCTATAGCTACATATATGGGCAATATCGACGAGTCACAACTTTTTATATATACTTGAATCCGACTTAAATTTGCGACTCAATCCAAGATAATAATAAATAAATAAAACTTTTAGTCTCATCAATTGATACTCTTTTCTTGAATAATAATATTTTGATAATTACAGTCGAGGATTAAAAAGAAATAACAATTATATTAATGTATTCTTGAGTGTGAGTATATATCAATGTAGTCTTTCAACACATTATGATTGTTGACAGTATCGGTCTTGATATTTAAGTTGTCCAAATTCGACCTTAGATTGATTGTCCGCTTAGTTGTAAGTCATAACAAAATTAAAAGACATATAATCAAACAACAAAATAAGAACAAAATTAAGGCTACATTACATTTTTAACTTGAATTACATAAAAATTCAAATTCAAATTCAAAATCAAAATTCAACCCCGGTTATAGTGTTTTATGATTAGCACGATCCAATTCAAAAAAAATAATTTCTTCTTGTATTTTTTGAAGCAAATTCTTCAATTAAATCATCATAGTTTAACTTATCCAAATATTCATTTTCAATCGAAATCATAATCAATCCACTTAATCTCTCCTATGACATGGTAGTCCGAATGTAAGTTTTTATCAATTTCAACTTCGAAAAACCCCTCTCCGCCAAAGCATAGCCAATCCATAATTTTTGTTTTGTATACGTTTTAGTTTATTTTTCATATTCAGTAAAAACAATTAGCCTTTAAATATAATTTTATATTTTTTAAATTCTTTTCACGGTGACAAGCTAATATTTCACAAAACATTAATGAGAAAATAAAAATACAAAAAAAAATTGGATAAAAATAATAATTAATCTAGTTAAGTACAACGTTATATTGAGCGGTACAACAACTGCAAATTCATATTTTTTTTATTTAAACTTGCATGACGATATTTTGATTTTTATATATGAAGTAGTTAATTTCATGATGGTTGAAAGGACAAATTTTAAAAATATATGATCTAAAAATTAATTTTTTCACAACTAACCATTGAATTCAAAAAACAAATATCCCTTTGTTTTTTTTTTTCCTTGACAATTGAACAAGTAAATTTTTATTTTCTTACAAGATTCTTTTGGCAAATCATGAACACACATAAGAAAATAGATTTTTTTTTATTTTACTTCACTTTACTTCAATTTTTCTAAGAATAATTTTTTCGACAACTAAACGGAGCCTAAGTGATTTAAGAGTTTGATCTATAATGTGAAAGAAATATATAACTATAAAATAAGTTTTTTATAAAATAATTAAAATATTTTTCTATATTTAGAAAAATAATTTTTTTTTTATGTTGCCCCACACCGAGGGGCTACCCGAGCCCAGGGGCTTGGGGCTTACCCCGGGGATGGCACTGATTGTTGAAGACTGGATATGTAATATAGTGGGTCCTCAGTCTATGAGCACACGACTCGGCCCATCTAACTTGGGCTTGAACTGAGGATCTACTATTATTAGACCGAGAGATTCCATAAGGCCACCTGACATGCCTCGGTCAGAACAAGCTCACGACAAGCCAGTTCTAGCCGAACCTCGACTCAGTCGGCATTCTTCATTAGGTTCAAAATCACTCGTGGCAATCTCTAGTCATGTCGCCGAGAGCTTTACGTGCAGCACGACCACATGGAGGCATACCCGTCATGTTACGGGTAGTTGCATGTGTAGACGTGGGGGAGAAGCAATATTACATGACATGCAGACATGTCTATCCAATTCGCACAAACGTCGAACATGTGGCGAAAACGTCGTGATTTGTGGTCTATGGCGCGACATTTGCGACTAGTGCTCTTGACGGTCCGTTGGAGTTCTCTCTATAAATACTCCATGGGTACTCAAACCTCAGTTACAGTACGCATACATTCTCCCAAAGCTTTCAATTAAGTTGTTTTCTGTCTTTTAAAAAACTAACTTAAATATTAGAGTGTTCGCCTGAGACACAATTACGACCGACACTAACATAGTTTTTAGAGTATTTTGTCACACAGCGAAAAATATTCAGAAATTCAACGAGAAATTCAAGAATAAATTTTAGACTCCACAATATCAATAACAAACGTGAGAAATTGTAGCGCTTTCACATCCTAAGGTTGATTTGAATTTCATTTTAATCTATCACTTTTTTTTTCCTCCTTCCTCAAATCCAAGACCACAATCCTCTATTAGCACTCTAAAAGCGTACTAAAATGTCATCTACCACACAAATAATTAAAGCCAACTAGACCATATCACCTATCAGCTTGAATTATTATCAGAGATAGCACTTAACATTTATCCATAATATCACCGGCACCCACTAGCAAATCTAGCCATCCAAAAGCTCAATTATTCCTCTTTATTTAAGAATAATTATTAT
>JABCMJ010043227.1:0-19088 GCA_014822125.1 Arbutus unedo | reverse complement strand
TTTCTAGAATCCCACATTGCTTGAGTACGAAATTGGTGATCATTTAGTTTAGTTTAAGCGGCTTAATTTATTGCTTTGACTTTGGAAGTGAACAATTTCGGGTAGTTCCTGAACCTTCTAAGTTTGGTCCCATTCAGAAAGATTCCATAGGATGTATCAGTGTGGGAGTGCTATGAGGTTGTCTCTCCCTTTGTTATCTTATTGAGGGTAGTCATGCTGAAGTATGGGTGATGAAGAATTATGGGGTGAAGGAATCTTGGAGTAAAGTCTTCGTTATTGAAAGTATGCTCGTTTCAGGGACCTCCTTATGCTATTACGAACCAATAATGGTCCTGAAGAATGGACAACTCTTGGTATTCGAACACGAGAGGCATGCTATTTTGCTTTATGATTCCGTATCAAAATCCCTGAGGAATTTACATACCTTTGGATATCGCTTCCGTCGGATTGCTCATGTTCCTAGCTTAGTTTCACTCACGGCTGTTGCAAACGGAGAAATTTTGAAGGTATGTGCTTTTCATTATGAGTTTCAATGATGTGCTATAAACCTTTCAATGTTGTCCTATTTTTGCTTTTGTTGCTTACCATGTTAGTTGTTGTATTATTGTTTCCAACAAAACTGATCTGGTTCGTCTAGTTTCTTTGATTATGTACTGTCACCATTGCCACTTGCACATAAAGAAGTTGCAATTATGAGATTCCTGTACTTAGCATGCTCAAACAAGACACAAGAAACGTTGGAAATCCCAACTTTTTATAGGTAGAGAAGCTGGTGGAGAAAGACATCACATCATTTGCTAGTTTGTAGGAAGAATTTGAGTTGCAAGATGTGGGTATTTGAAAGTCCTCCTCCACTAGACACCTCCGGAGGAGCTTCCACCCACCAAGAGGATCTCAATATTGATATGGGTATTCAGAAGTCCTCCACTAGACACCTCCGAAGGATCTTCCACCCACATGGATCCGAGGTCTGGAAGACTTGTCTCTAATAAGAAACTAATTTTATGGCATTCCTCCATACTCAAAGCTCCACGAGTTGGCGACTCTATCAACGTACAAGACCCCTAGGTCGGGAGCAGCGTCTAGGGATTTGACTCGGGACCTAAGGAGGCATGTGATTTGGAGGCTAGAGCAAGAGGATTGTCAAGGAGGAAGAGTCCCTCCTCGGGCGAACTCCAACTTGACCGATCCTAGAGAGAGAGGGGCGCCACCCACACCTAACCCATCTTCCACCTGACACCTTGAAAGATGTATCACAACACCTAGGAACTTGTACCATACTTCCCTATGATACAAGTCTCCATATATCACCTAAACTACCTCTAAGCCTTATGATACATAACTCAACTTCTGACCATAGACCCAAATAAGGCTATGCCAACCACCACTCTGACTCTTCAATAGGAAGAAAGTCAACCAGCTGGCTTCCTCCTCCTTTGAAGCTCCTATATAAGAGAGAGTTGACATAGCATTAAAGACATCAACATCTACCTATCCCTCATTGAATACAAGCATTTACTCTCTGGTTGAGCCCATCTCCACTGCCATCCTTCTCTCTCTGTCTAAGGTCGCCCCGAGCTCTCTCCTCCTCCACCTCCGGTGGTCTCGAGTCTATTATAGTGCTCGCCATAATTCCCGGCAGGCACGCTTCCGCTCCTAATATCCACACAAGATTTTTAACTCACTTCTCGCATTAATGCACATGGACATGGTGCGCACACTCTGTGTGTGCGTGTGTATTGTTGAAACATGAGAGTTATTTACTCATTTGTCATTTCTTAGTTTTAGGGGAATGGCGGTTAGAATAAGCACGTTTTTACATTTTAACCCTAATGGTTAATTTTTGTCCCAATAACTAACCAGTAAAATCGTTTTTTCTTTAAATGCTATATTTATTTATTTTTTGGATCCTAGGCAGTCGGGGGTTGGAAGCCCGCTACAGGGACTTGAATGTAGGTGTATGAGATTACAAGAGCTTGCCATTATTTGTTCCGAAAAAAAGTTACTCTTAGAAGTGTCTTAAGTGTTTATCACATGGCTTTTGATTAGGTTTGCAAGATTAGTTAGTTAAGTATACTATTTAGACTCCATAAAGAAGTTGGTCACAAGCATTGAGGATTCATTTCCATATTCATGAATGGGTTTAATCTTATGTCTTTCAGTGGTAAATACAATTTAATTTCTAATAAAGCAAAAGAAACAAACAGAGTGCAAAGCCCACCTCTCAAAAAAACCCATCCCCTAAAGTGGAAGGGAGAAAAATCTAATATGATTTTTGTTATAATAAGTTGAAATGGATGTGCAGGGGCTGAACCTTTGAAAAGGAGCTGAAGTTTTTTGCTGTGAGGAAATGAAGAAAGCCAGGCTTGCTGCAATGGCAGTGCTGATTATGATACCTTGTTGATGTGTGGTGAAACCAGAAATGCTATGGGTAAGGAACCTCTCAGGGAATTCTCACTGATCACGTGGGTTGGGGGCCTTTCTTATTTCCATTGAAATATTTTACCCCTCACTCCATCTTCTCTCCCCTCTCTCCATCTTAAAAGTTAACAAGTAATATTTTCTGAATTTTTTTTTAATTTTTATTTGTTTTTTTAATTTTGTTAATTTTACGTCAAATACTTAAAATTATTGGTTTGCTCTTAAATCATTAAAAAATATTCACATTCATCACATGTTCTAATGCGCTTAACTTTAGAAAAAAATTTGACCGACACCGCTCATTCAAATCTCTTTCGATTGTACTTTTTGAATTTTATCGTCAAAAAAATATTAAAAATTTACCATTAATTGAAAAATTATTTCGGAATTAACTATGAGTTCAGAATATTTAGATAAATGATGATTGAATTATGGTAAAGTATTTGATGATTTATATGTTGAAAGGGGTTCGAATAAGTGTTGTTGGTTAATTTATTTTTTTCAAATTTGGACATACTAGAATATTTGATGAATGTGAATATTTTTGGATGATTTCAAAAAAAATTTAACTTTGTTTTATAAATCAATCAAAAAAATAACAACAAAATATAAATTATTAAATACCTTACTATAATTCAACAATTCTTTATCAAAAAAATTTGATTTCACGATTAACCCAGAAATAATTTTTTGAGTCAACGGTAGATTTTTAGTATCTTTTTGAGAATAAAATTCGAAAAGTAAGGGATTTGAATGAGCGGTGTCAATTAATTTATTTGTTATAAATTTAGGTGCATTAAGATATGTGATGAATGTGAATATTTTTGGATAATTTAAGAAATTTTTAACTTTGTTTTATAAATTAACAAATAAAAAGATAAAATATAAATCAACAAATACCTTATCATAATTCAACAACTCTTTGTTAAAATATTTTGAGCTAACAGTTAATTTGGAAATAATTTTTTGAGTTAACGATAAATTTTTAGTATTTTTTTGAAAATAAAATTTAAAAAGTAAGACCGAAAGGAGTTCGAATTAACAGTGTCGATCAATTTTTTTCTCTCTAAAGTAAGCATATTAAGACATATGATTAATGCTAATATTTTTAAATAATTTAGGAGATAAATTAATAATTTTAAATATTTAATGTAAAATTAATAAAATCTAAATAAATTCTAGTGGTGAAACTATGGTGAATTGACGTCTGTACTTTCCTGCTTGTTGCCATATCTTGAAAAATGGTTTGAACATATGGCTAAATATAAAGGTCGATACGAATGTGTTCGCTGAAGGATAAGGTTGTTTTATTCATCAACACTGGTAGTAATATATTCTTCTTCACATGAATTTCTTGTACTACACAGTGTGGCTTTTGTATTTGATGGTATCCAGAGAAATTGTTAAGCTTTGAAATCCTTTGGAACATCTATCATTTAAAACTCTATTTCAGAGGATCAAAATAAAATTTCATATTCAAGCATTGAATTAAGAAGAATTTCACCAAGTCATGTTTACTTGAAATATATCTAGTTTTCATCATCATGTAAGTTTTCTTTCACTTATTTAACGTTATCACTTTTTCTCCAATCGTTATGTACTTTCATTTCAAATTTTATTATTTTTTACTTTTTAAATTCGAAAAGTGGGTTTAAACAATCCTCCATTTTCTTTTCTCATAGTTCATAGTTGGAGTATTAAACTCTCTTCCTTTCAAATTGAGGAAAAATTAGAAAATAAGTTGGAGTTTCCTTTTCATCCATTTTTAAGAGAGAAAAAAATAGAGATATACAATGTGGGTTAGGGCATCCATATTAATCTCTCTTAAAATTTTTTCCCTCTATCTTAAGGAGAAATTTTTTTAAATATTTTTCACATCAGTCTTTTAATTTTTTTTAAATTTTGTGAATGTTATAGTGACTCTTTATAAGTGAGTCATTGTAGTCTTCCTCAGTAAAATTGAAATTAATCACTATTCATTTTATTTAGAGAGTTTGAGAATTTTTTTTAATTTGGTTAAAAAATAAAAAAATTAATCTGAATGCTCTTAAGAGATTCCCTTAAATACCATTTTCTGCAGTTTTTATGCTTTGAAAGAGGCCACACAAAAGGTCCCAAATCCCGACGACTCGCTTCCCAATTTTTATTTTTTGGCGCCACTTTCTGCGAAGATTTCCCTCCAACATCAACCCCCAAATGTTTCTGCATCGTAATGACATGATTTTCTGTAAAATGCTCTTCCCAGTAGCACGAAACGAAACTTAGAGTCGCAGGTAATGTGCAACAATGAAGCAGAGCAAACTCTCAAACAAGAACAGTGGTGTAAAATAATCGGTAGCTGTTCTGGCTTTTCAAAGAAACGTTTTACTTTTAGATCAGAACCGATCCCTTTTTCTTCTTTATTCCCAGGGAACGCAATGTCAATGGATAGCAGAAAAAGAACAGCAGAGACACAGCTCATCAACAAACATGAAGCAACGCAAATCCACAAGGAAGAAGAAGAAGAAGAAGAATGTGGAATTATGGGTAGCTGTTCAAACCCAGAACTGCCAACCCACATCGTAGTCGACATCCTCTCAAGGCTCCCAATGAAAACCCTCTTCAATTTCCTTCGCGTCTGCAAGGACTGGCTCTCTCTCATCTCAGACCCTCATTTCGCCAAGCTCCATCTCTCAAAATCACAGGTCACTTTCTTGCTCAAACCCACCCACCCTCAACGCAGATCGTGGGACTTCACCTTGGTCGACCTCCATATCACTCCCTCCACTCGTCCTTGTAATGCCCGTATGAAGTTGCTCTCCAAAATTAACCTTCCGAAGGACCGCAACTTCCCATGTAACGTAATTAACTCTTGCAATGGATTGCTCTGCTTGTATGGGCCCCGCTCTGATGGCTCCATTTATCTATATAACCCTCTGTTGGGTGAATTGGTTACACTTCCTAAATGTCCTAGTGGCTCCATTTCAGATAAGTATTGTGCTTTTGGTTTTAGTCCCGTGGCTAACCAGTACAAAGTGGTACAGTCCTTTAGGTCAAGGGTCATCAACACTGTGACCGGTAGGGAAACATATGAGGCCGAGATATATACGCTTGGTGAAGGGTCATGGAGAAGCTTAGGAAAAATCCCCACCAGTATCTGTAATTCCTCGTTTAATGCATTTGTAAATGGATCGCTTCATTGGCTTCATTCTGAGCTTAGTTTAAGTGGCTTAATTTATTGCTTTGACTTTGGAAGTGAACAATTTCGGCCAGTTCCTGAACCATCTGAGTTTGGTCCCTTCCAGAAAGAATTCAGAGAATGTATCCGCGTGGGAGTGCTACGAGGCTGTCTCTCCCTTTGTGAGTTTAATGCCAATGGTAATGTTGAAGTATGGGTGATGAAGGATTATGGGGTGAAGGAATCTTGGAGTAAAGAGTTTGTTATAAAATGTGCGATGCAGTGTGGGGGCTGCTTCTGCAATTACGAACCAATAATGGTTTTGGAGAATGGACAACTGTTGATGTTCGAATATTGTAGGCATGCTATTTGTGTTTATGACTCCGTAACAGAATCCCTAAGGAATGCACATGCTTTTGGAGAAAGCAGATATGTCCGCGGGATTGCTCATGTTCCTAGCTTGCTTTCACTCATGGATGTTGCAAAAGGAGAAAGTTTGAAGGCATGTGCTTGTCATTCTGAGTTTGATTCATGTGCTATATAAGCCTTTGCACTAGTTTCATCTGTTTGCAATATCCTCCATGGCAATGTTTTCCTATGTTTGCTGTCGTTGCTTACCATGTTAGTGGTTCTATTTTTGTTTTCAACAAAAATGATTTGGTTTATCTACTTTCTTTGATGTTGTACTATCACCACTGCCACATGCACATAAAGTAGTTGCAAGTATGAGATTTTTCTCTTCATACGAGCAACTATAATGATGCATACGTCTATAAAGATGCTAATTATTCTATCAAGATGCATATTGGTAGATCTCTCAACACCAGGGTTGACATCCTATTTCATAGGTGTACTATCTTTGGCATGGTAATCATCTTATTTCCTAGGCTCCATTTTTCTTTGTCCTTTTCTTGGTGAGGATTTGTTACTTCATCTTCTGTCGAAGATGTAAATACAAAATAAGGTTGAGCTTTTGTCATATTACCAAAAAAATTTTTGTTGCCAAATATAATTTGCTTTGGACATGGTTGGACATTTTCCTTGAAATAGTGGATCAAATTAGAGTCATCTCTATAATGAGGGAGGTTAATATACTTTTGTTGACGAAATTGGAAACAATTGCATATTTATATGTATTTAGGATTAATTACACTTTGCCCCTTCAACTATCGCCCTTCTTCACATTATCCCCTTGAAGTTTTAAATGCTACAAGTTACCTCCTTGAGACTACTATAAATGCTAGAACCTCCTACGGTGTTAATAGGGGTGAGGCAGATATCAATATTGGCCCTTTATCTTTATGGCATGAAGCAAAATACCGAAAGAATTCCCTCAAATGCCTGCAAAAAGAAGTGAGGATTTCAACCCTAAAATTGGTGCTCTCTCTCTTGAACTCTGTCCGAAACCATAGGATTTTTGGGTATCAAATTGATTATCAATATTCGATCATCAATAATGGATATCAATATTCGATCCCTAGTTTATGATCATCGATAGATAGAAGAAAACCAACGGTGCAAATACTTAAAATCGAAGACTGGTGCTGGTCGATTTTGAAGTAATGATTTCAAACCCTAGAGTATGATAAGAGCAATGTATTGAGTCATTGCTAATGTTTGCATGTGACTACTGAAAATGTAATGATTGGAGCAATGTATTTGAAAATGCCTATTGTTCTCATTTGTTTTTGTTTGTATTCAAAATTGTATTAGAAAATGTATTATTTAGTATGTGCAGCTGCTTCGTGGTCCCAAGTTAACTCTTATTGTTTTTTTGTTCTTTATTGTTGATTATCATTTTCAGATCTAATGGGTGTATTAATGGTTCAATTACTGATTAACTACGGGGGGAAAATTGGTGAACAAGACTTATGTAGGTGGAATGTACTCCACATTTGACCTTGACCTAATGTCCCACATTGAAATGGTTCAAATGATTGCCCCGTTGGGTTGTCGAAAGAATTCCACCATTTAACATTTCTTACTAGACACTGATTTGGAGGATGGGTTGCGTATTGTTAATTTTGACTTAGAAGTTTTGAACATGTTCGCCATGCATTCTGGTAGGTCAAGCATAGTGCTTTATGTTCACAGTAATCTCATAGGGGGTAGGGTTGCTGAGAATGAGGAAAAGAATGAGTCCAGTGTTGATTGAGGGGAAATAAATGAAATCAGTGCAGATGAAGAGGAATGGAGTGACTAAGGTTCTGATAGGAATGAAGAGGAAAATGCACTGGGTTATCAGGATAGTTCTAGTGAATATGATATGTCCAATGATGATTATAAGTCATAAGAGATTTCATTCAATGATGAGAATGTGGGTGGTGGTGCTGATGAAGTAGGATTCAATGAGAGTGGTGAGAATAGTGATAGTGATGTGTTGGAAAGTCCAATTAGATCTGATGATGATGGGAGGTCTGTTTTGAAGGAGTTTAATGAGGAAAGAGACATGAAACATCCTAAGTTAGTGGTTGGGATAATATTTTCTCGACGAGCACAACAATTTAGGAGGTTGCTGAGAGAGTGTTATATTAAAGAGGGCTATGACTTCAAATTTTTGAAGAATAAAAAGTAGTCACTGTAGTTTGTAAACAAGACTGGGTTTAGGCTGCATGCATCCCTATTTCAAACAACCACTGCATTTTAGAATAAGACTAAAGTTCAAAATTACAAAAGTGGGAGATCCTACATTAACACTAATGCCACCTCCTCTTGGTTGGCAAAGAAGTATTTTGACAAGTTGACAGATGATGCTGACTGGAAGGTTAGGTCATTGGAGAAATCAGTTAGGAAGGATTGGATGGTAAAATGTGTCTACAATGAAATGTTATAGGGCAAAAAGAAAAGCCTTAGAAAGAATCCAAGGAAACCATAAGAACCAATACTTAAGGCTGAGAGATTACTGTGGGATGGTGATCAAACAAAATCCAGGGAGCATTGCTTTGCTGAAGGTGGAGAGGCAGTAGTTGGATGTTGCACTTACTTTCCAGAGGGTGTTCATTGCTTATGATGCTTAGGGGGTCTTTGATGGTTGTAAGCCCATCATTGGGTTGGATGCCTTCTTCCTCAAAGAACCATATGGAGGGTGGTTAATACATGTTGTAGGTAAAGAAGGGTGCTGATGAGCCAGAAAACCCTACCAGAGTGAGGAAGTTCCGTGAATCCCTTAGTTGTAGAAATTGTCAACGGTTTGGTCACAACATCCGCACATGCAAAGCACCAAAAGGAGCCCAAAAAAGCAACCAAAGGTGGGGACTTGGCAGAATAAAGAGAAATAGGGTGGTCCGAGAAATGTAACGGTGATTTGTATGTGTTTTAGTGTATTTTATTAATATTCAACATACTTTCATTTACTTTCTTCCATGCATGCATGCAGGCTGGTGCCAGAACAATTGTTACAAGGACCAAGGGCAGGGCAATTGGTCCTAAGTCGAGAAGTGGTGGAATCAGCGAAGGACAGAGCTCCATTGGGAGGGGCAGTGGTGGACCTATGACAACACAACCATCCATTGGGGGAGGAAATGGGAATCCTAAGCAAGGACAGACCTCCATTGGGTGGGGCAGTGGTGGACCCAGCCAAAGACAAAGTCCCATTGGGAGGGGCAGTGGACCCAGCCCATCACAGGTTATTAGTTTTAAATACTTCAATGAATGGTTTTAAATACTTCAATGCCTACCATTTTTAAAAGGGAATTAATGCCTACACTCATATCCACTTTACTTCTTTATATCCAACAGTTGATGCCAACAAGAGTACGTGATGTCATGTTTACTGCCAAGATGCATACTGCCCAACCACCACTTAGGATGAAACAACTTGTTAGAGGATGGGCATTGGGAACTCAGAGGTTCACCCATAGAAATGAAGGGACATCCTCAACACTTGGAACTCAAGGGTCATCTTCATAGAGTGACTCTCTCTTTTGTAAAATTCCAATATGATACATGTGTCTTTTGTAAGTCTTTGAACTATGCCTGTAGTGTAAGGAGCTGCAATTAAACTTATTTTTGTTGTTTGGATAGATGTTTTTCACATGTATTGGATGGTTTTTTGCTGCAGTATTTATGAAATGGTTCATGCGGTGTATGTTTACCCTAAAGTGGTTCTCATAGTTGCTGCAATTGGCTGGAATAGGAGTTACATTGTTGTGGTTTTGAATTAATAAACAATAGTGTAATAGCATGCAAATTGAAATTACACTTGTATTGCACTGAAATTGCATTAGATATCAGATCCATTACTGGTGAAGGACCACATTAGGGTTATAGTTGTAGCTTGAACTCCCTGTGCTTTTGTTTGCCATTTCAGCGTTTGCATGGTACAATAACAGCTTGGAGCTTCCTTCAATGAGTCAGAGCTTCGACTAATGGTGATGGGATGGGATGCCGCGCAACAGAGACCAAGAAAGAATGAGAGGGAGAGGGAGGGAGAGGCAAAAATGGCGAGGAAGATGAACCGGTATATACATACACGTAGATATCAGTTAGGGGTATTACAATCACAAAGGGATATTTCTAAGGTCATTTGACCTATTAAGTGGTCCACGTGCCCATCACTTGCCATTTATCGTTAGATTTGGGATGGAAAACTGACGAAAGGGCTTTTATGCCCACTTTCATTAGTTCAAGGGGGTGGTAACTTGTAGCCTTTAAAACTTCAAAGGGTAATGTGAAAAAGAATGATAGTTGAAAGGGGCAAAGTATAGTTAACCCTATTTATCATGATTCTATTGCTAAAAGTTGTTTATTAGGTGATTCATACTTACTCAAATCAGTATAGAGTTTGTCATCCCTCTTTTTCTTATTGAGAGGAAGACATTACCTCATTTGCTATTTAACTAGGAAGAATGTGTGTTGCAAGATTTTTAACTCACATTTCGCATTATTGCACATAGACATGGGGCACACACTCCATGATAGTTATTTGTGGTTTAAGGGAAATGGCGGTTAGAGTGATCGTGGTTTTACATTTTAACTTTGACAATTAATCTTTATCACAATAGTCAACCAATAAAATCTTTTTTCTTTGAAGGGTAATAATAAAAGTATTTTTTATAACAAAATGTTATTTTTAACGTCACATCAAAATTAATAGCCTTTTTTAATATTAGAATAGATGTTGTATTTATTTATTTATTTTTGGGTACTAGGGAGTTGGGGCTTGGAACCCCGCTCATGAGAATCGAATGTAGGTCTTGGGGCTGCAAAGGATACCACCTCCGGTGGCCGTCCCTTTGGTCTTGCTTATGTTATATTGGTGTAGCTGCTTCATTTTTCTTTCCAGAAAGTTCCAGCTATTGTTAATTGTGTAAAGTATTGGAATAATCTTGATTATAGAACCATATTATGATACAAGAATAAGGTGAGATTGTCAGCTGTAGAAAGTGAAGTAATTTCTTTTATGGGTATGCTACCATCTGGCCTATAATTTGGTGATGAATGTGCAGTGGTTCCAAGTTCCAACCATGTTACTCTTTGTGTTCGAACATCATAGGCATGCTATTTTGGTTTATGATTCAGTATCGAAATCCATGAGGAATGTACATGCCTTTGGATATAGACGCTACTTCCGCGGGATTGCTCATGTTCCTAGCTTGCTTTCACTCATGGATGTTGAGAAAGGAGAAATTTTGAAGGTATGCGCTTTTCATTCTGAGTTTGAATCATGTGCTATAAACCTTTGCATTTGTTTCATATGTTTGCAGCTTCCTCCATGGCAATGTTGTCCTATGTTTGCTGTTGTTGCTTACCATGTTACTTGTATTCTTGTTTTCAACAAAAATGATTTGGTTCGTCTAGTTTCTTGATTCTGTACTATCACCATTGACACTTGCACATATAAACAAGTTGTAATTATGAGATTTTTCTCTTCATATGAGCCACTATAAAGATGCATTCGTTTGTAAAAACGCGAAGTATTCTATCAGGATGCATATTGGCGCATCCTTCATAGGTGAACATGTTTAGCCTAACTCCTGACAATTTTTTATTTTTTCTCCAAATGTTTTCTTCCATCCTCTTACACTTGCTTTTTAGCTGGAGTTTTCCAAAACAAATCAACTCCAAATGCTCCTTTTGGCCATTACTACCTTTGGTATGGTAATCATATTATATCCTAGGCTTTTTACAAAAAAATCTCTTTTCCTAGGCTCCATTTTTCTTGGTGAGATTAGCAGCTCTAGAAAGTGAAGTAATTTCTTTTATGGGTATGCTACCATCTGGCCTATAATTTGCTGATGAATGTGCAGTCGTCCAACCATTTGAAAGAAACGGGAACTTCTTGCTAGATAGATGACTATGATGGTGGAGGCTTTGAAGAGTGAACTATCCATCTGGGTGTTACTCGCTTTTGAAGAACAGTAAGGAGAAGCAGCATTGTTAAACTGTACGTACTTGTTTTCTTTGGATATATGTTTTGTTTCTCTTGGTCTGCGTCTGATCACTTGAGGTTTAATTTCACTTTGAGATCCCCTATGATTTGGTCTAGGTGCTGATTGCCATCCTGCCATTTTTAAAAACTAGCACCTAAACCTATATCGGTTGTGGACCAAATTGCACAATTACATAAGTTACTGTTGAATATAACAGGATTAAGATACCCTATATGTGTAAAATGTTGAAAATTTAAAAGGATTGTGAATGAAATTAGGACAATTGAGATAAATGCCTTTTGAAGGTGAAAAGTGTACCGGCGTTTGATCTTGGGAATCCATGGCCACTTTGTGTGAACCTTCTCGATGTTCCATTTTCACACTTCACTTACACAGTTACACTGTATTACGATTGATTACACAATTAACTGTTCAAACCAAACATCCCTACCCTGAAAACAAATTCCGAAAACAAATCCTTCCAATCAAATTGGATGACGGTTGGAGATTTAGATTAGTTTAGTAGTAATCAATTAGTATATGACAATTAATTATTTTATGTTCATTTTCATATTCTGTTGCCAATTGTCATTTCGTGGCCCTCCTAGATGATTCGAAGAAATAAATAAGGACGGGTGTGGGTTTGTGGTTCAAGATTTGGGTTCTTTGTTAATTCTTCTTCAATTTCAATGGAATTTCCTTCCAAAAAAACCCAACATGGAATTTTAACTCTGATCTCTGACAAAAAAATCCACTATTGTGAATTGCCCATCCTTGATGATTTCAAGAAAAAGAAAAAAACGACTGCGGTTTGGGTTTAGTCTTTTGTAGGCATTAATAATCCCTCTAGGAAGTTGATTTGGTTGGTTGATTGATGCCTCTCCTGCCTGTTTAGATACAATTTGATCTCCAGTTTATCAAGAAGGACATAAATGCCGTGGAGAGACAAATTCTTGGCCTTCATCGATTTTGAAGAATAGTAATAGCGGCCTTAGCTCCAGTTCACGTAATGCACAAGGAGGGATGGGTTTTGGATACCATTAGTGGACTGGGTTCAGAAAATATGAGTCAATCGGGTCTTGCTGTAGTGAGGAAGAAGCATGTGCATGCACATGTTAGTAATCTATATTTGGGTTTCATTTTCTAGAAATCTTGTTAAGTAATTGGACTTTTCACGTGGTAATGTATTACTACTTTTAGGTAATCAATCGGACGGCAGAAATTGTCATTCGATATTCATCTAGAAGGTGACATGAATGAATATGCACAAGGTAAATCACCTGTAAATATTTTAACATGCAAGGCCTTTGTCCTTCTGGTATGAGAACAGTTAAGGGATCTCCCATACTGCCACTAGGGAGAGAGCTCGCTACAACGTACAAACTCTTAAACTGAACTATTCAACTTCATTCAGCTCGAATAAAACCTAAAACACAAACTACTTTTGGTTGCATGAATCTCGTTTTCACCATTCAATTTTTTTTAGATTTCTTGTTTGTAAGTTGTGTGGGACATATTTCTGATTTCACTAGGAAGTTTCCATCAGTGTGTCTTCGTAGACAGACACCGTTGATATATGCATGGCTTAGATTTTATTGCTTGAAAGCAAATTCCCATACTCTTTTACAACTTAGTTCTTTACCAGTCTTGCGTTATTCACATTTCCTACAGGAGTGTTACTTACAAAGGCGACAACAAATTTCAATCTGTACTGAGTACCTTCACACGATACAGGTATGTTTCTCGGACTTTCCTTCATGGGAAAGTTTTCCCGTGCTTTCATTTTCTTTGACTTATTGCTTATGTTTTTCAAATCTATCTGAAACTGTCGACTAAGGGTTATTGCCGAACTTAGGCATGGGGATCTGTTTCATTCCGCCAATATTGTATCAAGGTAATAAGCTGTATGTTCTACATGTTGAGTTGTGTCCAACCTTCCAAAGATGAAATTACGTTTGTTTTTGTTTAAATTTTTCATAATTGAAAACAATAATAACCGTTTTTATTGCGTAAGGGAGTAGCTTTTATACATGGCTATAAAAACTTGTGATGGTTTTGGTGGTGCTTTTGAATTTGGTATTTTGGCATTCAATATGAGACTGCAAAACCTAGCCCCTTAAGTTGCAGGCCATAAAAAGTCAATCTTGGGAATTTGCTGTGGGAGTACTCGTTTAAACAGTAAAAGTCAATACTGGATTTTTTTTTTGAGTTGGAAACAGCTAGATATCATAGGGTTGCCACTGCATATTTTATTTTTAAATGAAGTTTTAGTAATAATATCCACAGCTCGGCATGAAGATGGTTCATGCACCTAACCTTACGTCTCAAGTCGACTTCTCTTGATTTGTTCGGTAATACAATGTGCCGAAGGCCCACGTTACTAACACAGTTCAATTCATCTCAAGTATAGCTCACCCTTTTGGTCCATTCATCTCCTTGTCGGGCTGAAGTAGCAAGTTGCTCATTCAACTCTGTAATTTTTCTACTCCGAATGTGAATTAGAGAGCCAGCCATTGATTGACGTAAATCAAAGTTAGGGTTCTAAAAATAACCTTTTCTTGTTAGGAATGGTTTCTTAGTATTTTGTTTCCTAATTCTTTTAGGATACTTCTAAGTATCTGTCGAGATGGATACCTTCAAAAACGAAACAGTAGTTACAAATCCTTTTGGATTTGGATTGCCTTTCGCATTCCAGCCCTATAAATTGACCCACGCTTTCTTTCTGGTTTTGCAGGTTCTGAATCCCATATCCATTGCAAATTCTGTCACATAAAGAAAGATCTTTGTATTGCATCGTCTTGCAGGTTCTGAATCCCAGATCTTTGTACTGTTTCGTCTTGTTGTGCTTCTCTCTCTCATGTCAAGCAGAGGAGCCAATAGAAAGAGCCACTTTGATCCACCATCACAACCACCATCACGGTCGAAGAGCAGTGCAACTCAGAGTAAGGCTGCCACCTCCCTAACCATCTTAGAACCTCCAACTGACATGATCACGGACATTCTATTAAGACTCCCTGATATTAACTCCATCATTACATGCAAAAGAATATGCAAAACCTGGTGCCACCTACTCCTCCAACCCGACTTTGTCAAATTGCACCTTTCGAGGGGATCTTCTTCCCTCAGCCTTCTCCTCCATCGTCCCTCAGTGGCCCGACTAACCCTTCCCACTTTGGCATTCTCGATCTCCACGTTCGCTGCCGCAATGCAACCATGAAGTTTACATCTGAAATATACGTCCCGAAAGGATAATATCGAAACTTAGTCATGGGATCATGCAATGGTTTAGTTTGCTTGTATTCTCGATCCAACAATGATATTGTGGTGTGGAACCCAATTTTCCAAGAGCGACGACATTTTATCCTTCCAAAAACAAAATCTTCAGAATTCAAATCAGGGCTGCAGGCTATAGTTGGAATTGGGTTTGGGCATAGTCCACTCAGTGACGAATACAAGGTCCTATGAGCGTGTACCCTAAAAGCCCTTGGGCCAGTGAGAAAAGCATGAGCTTTGAAATTTGTAAACTTGGAATTGATGATACATGGAGGTGCATCGGAGGGCACGACGGACAATCATTTCTGTTTTACGCATACAATCATACTTGCGTTTATTTGAATGGAGCACTTCACTGGATATGATTCAAAAATGATTTATGGTTCTTGTGCTATTTCAATGTTGAGAAAGTGGAATTTGAACACTTCCTCTTGCTTTTTGACATTAAAGGAGTCATAATCGGCTTGGAGTTGTAGATGGTAGTTGTTTGTACATTAAAGAATACTCTTACCAAACCTCTATCAACATATGGGTGATGAAAGATTACACACACATGCAGTCTTGGATGTTAAAATGGATCATCGGGCCACAGTATCGTCTTGCGCCGTTGAAGACTACTGAAGACGGGAACTTTCTTGATGATGTGGGATGATGAAATCCTTATATCTTATGACTCCAAACGAGGTTATAAAAAAGAGTCGAATATCTTCAATTTTGGAAAGAATCAGTCATTTACACACCAAGTTTCGTGTCTCCACCATGGTTGTTGTGAACATTCTTGAAAAATATCAAGATTTTAACCCATAGAGGCTTGCTGCTATGGACATTTGTTTCCCAATAATGACAGCTTGTTACTATAGTTTTAACAATGGTGAATTCTTTTTCTTTTGTGTTTGTCAGCACAAGCAGTAATTTTACAGCTTTCGTGTATTGTGAATTGATTATTAAATATTCATATTTTCTCTCTTTTTGATCAAAACTCAAGTGCTTCATAGTGAATTTAAGAACAGGAAAATAAAGACATCGACATGGAACAAGGATTACTTATTCAGGATTGAGTCTCCATTTTTTTGGAGTGAGAATTTGGTTAATTACGGTTTTGTTGTAACTAATTGGACTCTCTTTAGACAATTTCTCTCGCGTGTCTTCAGTTCTCATAGATGCCGTTTGGACAATTTCCTCGTGTGTGTATTTTTTTTATTTTTTTGGCTTTCTGGTTTTGGTTTCTCAAGAATCCGACATCCAATGTTTACCAATGAAGGGAATTTTTTATTATTTCCGGCCTCTTCCTTTAAAAGGCTGATACATTTGCAAAAATTGGAATTTATTTAATGATTTTATCCAAATATCACGACAAATATAATGTTTAATTAAAGTTTCTAAATGTGAATTAGAGAGCCCAATGGCATTGATTGATGTAAATCGAAAACTCAAAAACGCTTTTAGGAAATTTGAATTTATTTGTCGATTGCTCTGATAGATGTTCTTATAAGATTCGACTCCATAAACCTAGGATATAGATGCTCTAAGACTCTTCTGAATTCTTTTAGAAAGTTTCGCAAGATTTAAAAGTTAGATAACTTGATTATTGAGATACGATTAATGAACCTTTAACTTATAAGCGCTTTGAAAATATTACCCACACACTATAATTTGGTTTCTCACAGATTTGCATTTCTAGAACTACTCTGGGTGTGGTCAATCTTGCTCTGGACATTTAGTGCTATTTATAGAATTTTTTGAACTTTTTTGAGCTCGCTCGAGAAACTCCCAATTCGCTCGCGTGACCTACTGAATATTGTTGGATTCTGTTTCTTTTAATAATTAGACTTCAATAGTTTCCTAATATTGTTGGATTCTGTTTCTTTTAACAACTTGGACTTCGATAGTTTTTTAATATTGTTGGATTCTATTTCTTTTAACAATTGGATTTCGATAGTTTCCTAATATTGTTGGATTCTGTTTCTTTTAATCTTTTAACAATTGGACTTCAATAGTTTCTTAATATTGTTGGATTCCGGTTCTTTTAACAACTGGACTTCGATAGTTTCCAAACAAAATATTACCCCCACATTAAGTCCATATCCTAATTAAATTAGAAGTTTAAATTAATTAAATCTCTTCAAATTCACAGAATTAAAATTAGAAACTACAAAAACGTTCAAAGAATAAAGTGTACTTCCAATTCCAAAAGGATTTGGAGTCCCTATGACTCCTATAAATACAACCACGGCAACAGAAGCAAAGGTAGAAGGAGAAGAGAGGCAGCAGCTGGCGAATTTTGTATTGTTCGTCTTTCTCTCTCTCATGGCAAAGAGACACTCTCATCCACCATCACAACAACCACCACCACCACGGAAGAGGAGGGAAACTCGGAGCACGACTTCCGCCTCCACCATCATCTCAGAACTTCCAACTCACATAATCACCGACATTCTACTAAGACTCCCTGATATCAAGTCCATCATTACATGCAAAAGAGTATGCACAACCTGGCGCGATCTAATCCTCCACTTTGGCATTCTCGAGCTCCATGATCCCACCCGCTTATGCCGCCGTAACGCAACTATGAAGTTTACATCTAAAATTTTTTATGTTCCTGTGGGAGAAAATCGAAATCGAATTGTAGGAGCATGCAATGGTTTAGTTTGTATGTATTCTGGTTCTGAAGAGAACGTTGTGGTGTGGAACCCAATTCTACAAAGACAGCTACCTTTTATTGTTCCAAAACCTAAACCTCCAGAATTGAAATCAGTGACGCATGATAAAGTCGGAATTGGGTTTGGGTACAGTCCACTCAGTGATGAATACAAGGTCTTAAGAACGTATAAGAAGCGTGATTCGAACAATCAGAGAAATATAAATATAGGCTTTGAAATTTGTACACTTGGAATTGATGATACATGGAGGACCATCGGAGGGCACGACGGGCAACTATCCTCGCATTCTGCTTATGGTAAGAATTATGTTTTTTTGAATGGAGCACTTCATTGGATAGGCTTCGACGACGGTTTAAAACGGTTCTTGTGCTATTTCGATGTTGAGAAAGAGGAATTTGGAAATGTCCCCTTGCCTTGTGACATTAAAGGACCTATAATCTATCTTGGAGTTGTAGATGGTACTTTTTTGTACATTAGCGATGGCCCTTGTCAAAGTTCTATCAACGTATGGGTGATGCAAGATTACGGACACATGTGGTCTTGGATGTTAAAATGGGTCGTTCCGAATCGTGCTATGAAATATGGTCGGGTCCAGCTGTTAAAAACTATGGAAGATGGAACTGTTTTAATGATTTTGAACAATAAAATCCTTGCATCTTATGACTCCAAAACTAAAGCCATAGAAATAATTAAGTATCATGGTGTTCGATTTTGGACACAATGTATTTCTTATACTCCAAGCTTCGTCTCTCCACCATGGATGGTCTGAATGTTATGAGAAAATATCAAGATTTGAAGTCAGGATTGCCTTTTGTTTTTGGTCTTTAGCTTTTGGGTTTCGGATAATGTTTGCAGAAGGTTTTTCTGTAACTGATAAATATTGTTATTTCAAGATGCATTCTCAATGGAGGATCTCCTTTTAAATCTGGCAGTACACATGTAATGTTCCAAGTGAGAGCAAAAAACTTACAGAAATCAGGAATAAATTTCTGTTATTAACTGTGTATCAGTTTAATTGTTTGATCCAAGTACTGTTCTGTTTTCGACTGCATTTTTGGTTTTGTCAATGATATCATCACCAGCAATCGTCCCCAGCTCTCCACCAAAAACCTAGATCTAACTGTAACGGTTTTCGTCTTAATGGGATTATCTGCTTCTCTGCATTTCGATTGAGCTTTGGCAGCCGCTCGCCACTGCAGACTTCTG
>JABCMJ010043216.1:0-12322 GCA_014822125.1 Arbutus unedo | reverse complement strand
TAAGTAGGTGTGAAACAGAGGAGTGAGATTTGAGGAAGCTTACATGAATAACATCAACTTTGACTCCAGTAATTCCTGCTTTCGAAAGGTAAGAGTGCATGGAATCGTAGAAATCCTGTGCTTGATCGGGATGAACAAGCCCTATTCCACCTTCGACGATTTTCACCACCGCAAGATCCTCCATCGTCCCATCGAGCCCGGGAGATAATTTACAAGAAATCACCTTAGAATTCAGGTGAGTTGCTCCAGGTCTAACCCCACCCCAAGCACCACAAAGCGCATGCCAAACGTAGATATCATCCAAGCCTTTGAAATTCCTTCTCAAATCATTAGTAAAACCCTTCAACCCATTTTCCTCTGTTTTGCAGCAGAAGTTCCAGCACCCATCCTGCCTCAACCCACCATCTTTCCTGTCTCCACCAAACATTTGGTCTAATTCTAGTTTCAATCTCTCGACCTCGGTATCGAATTTGGACAAGTCTTTGGTTCCAGATAGAACTGCCTTGGCTCGAGCCTTTTCCGCTTGCTCAAGCTCAATTGCCTTGGAAATTAGCTTCTTTGGCTTATTAGTATCAAACGGAGGAGGGTTAGGCCCTAACAAGGATCCACTCTTGTAGTTTCTGAATTTTTCGCCTTCATCCAGCCTGTGAAGCCTAGCAGTCATTTGAGTCCCACCCAGAACAAGATTTTTCGCGTCCTTTTTTGGGTCTTCCCCATCTATATTGGCACTCTGCCACCCATCGTCGATGATGATGAATCGAGGCGAGATACCTCCGTCGGTAAATTCCTTCACCCCATGCCAGACCCCTGCTGGTTCTACGGTTAAGTAGAAAGCATCCCAAGTGCACCAACCGAATTTATCGACTAGGGGCGGGGCTGATTTCTCTTCTAAGAGCTTGAAAGTATTCAAGTGAACCCTAACGGCAGTATAGGCTTCTTTCATTATGGTGTAGGGATTGTCGGACACATGAACATAAGCAATAGCACCGAACTTGGATGCTTTCACTTGGGTAGAGCCGCTTTCGGCGCAAATCATGACATGCCCATCAGAGCCAGGGTGAAGGGCAGACCTAAATTTCCCTTCAATTGTTGGAAGAATTAGGACATATGACCTTAATTCGGGGACATCTAGGAGTACCCATTGGGTCTCCATTTGCAAATCTGACCCAGAATTTCCTACCCACTGGGTAGACCACCATGTCTTAAATCGAAAAATGCTGAGGAAGTCCCTACCACTGAACTTACCTAAGGAGTTCATTAGCCTATCAGACGGCTCCTCGGTAGTGAATCCGAGGAACCCGCCATTGTTGGCACTAGACAGGACTCGCTGGAACAGAGCAAGTGGAGCATCAGAGGATTGACAAATTGATGAAAAGGTTTTCAAAGATACATTATTTGGGACTTCGGATAGTAACGGTACACCTTTGACGGATAATTTTCCATTAGACAAATTGAAACTATTTTTCTGACTATCTGATTTAAGGAAGCTGGAAATTGGGTTCGCAGGATCATTAGGCGGTGCCATAATTTAAGAAAAGGAAATCTGAAGACTGAATACAGCTAAGAAGGGATGTTTGTTTGCATGGAATGAGATGTGGAGCAAATACGCATATTTATAGGAAAAAACAGGAATTCGGTTTTGCTAGAGTTGAAATTGCTGACGTTAGTAGGGTTAGTGAAGTGGACCAATCAAAACTCAAAGGGTTAATTAATTATGAATTAAATTATTTTTCAATTTTGGGACTTGAATATGATCTCTCTTTCTCTCTCTCCCCATGTTTTGCCTTTTTTTGCTTAAAAAAGATAGAAACATGAATATTGTTATAGCCTTTTTTAAATAAATTTATAAGTATCATAGATAATATATACAATTTTCATAATTCGATACATAAGACTGTAAATAAAAAACTTTTGAGTTTTCAATTAATTTCAAAATAATTTTTTAAATTAGCGATGAATTTTTTTTTTAAAATCAAGAATTAAGTCTGGATATTGCAACCGAGTTTTACCCTGTCGGCGTGATATTTCCCATTCTTCGGGCTGGGGCCCTTTTGCTTTTAGAGCATTCTCTCTCTCTTCTCTCTTTTCTTCTTCTTATCATTTCTTTCGTTGCAATTCACTCTCTCTGCTCCAATGTCGGCAGCAGCTCCAGCAACCCCGAGGAGATCCCGCGGCAAGTTTCGGTGTTGATCAGAGATTTTCAACCTTTCGAGGTTGAACTTTTAATCGTTCATAAAGTCTTCTGAATCATCCGAATTGAGATCGGATACTTGAAAAAAAATACTAAGAACACCGGTATGGTGTCAGTCAAAACTTCTCCGATACCTAACTCAGCGATATTGTAGAGAAAACAAGTAGTAGAGAACTGTAAGAATTTTGAGAGGAATAGTTAATCTCATACCTAGAGAATGAAGGAGGATCCATTTATATAAGATAGAGGGGTGAAGTCCTACTAAGACTCTGTGTCTTTAGTATAGGGATATAGATTGAGCTGACACGTGGTGGCCAATAAGCTTTAATTATCTTATTATCCTCAAGATGTAAGAGTCTTAGTCCTACTCGACTTAGGACTCAGATTAATTTCTATTCCCGTAGGGGACTAGAAATTTAGGATAAATCATTAAGATTTATAATATCGTTCTCGTCTTCATCGCGTGGGTATCTGAATAAATATATATGTCTGAGAAGAGCAGTTGTTGTCGGTTAATATTTTCATACTTATGAACTTATCAATCAGTATAATATTCTCACACAATATTCAGGGTTCACGCGTTAAAAATGAGCTACAAATATATCTTAATTACATGTGTTTCACATACTTTTAGAATTAATAAACGCATTGTGATTGGTTTTTAACTGTTTAAAATAGAAAGGTCGCTTGTAAGGAGGTGTCATATTTTGAATTAAACATGATTGAGAAAAATAGTGTGAGATAAATTTAAAAAATAGAATTAACTATATTTAAAGTAAAAATAATTAAACAAAGGTCTTGGCACATGAACGTTAATCCGAGAGTGATAGGATGAAATAAGAAAGAAAAACGATAATGTTGGGTATCCTAAGGACTAGATATCATTTCCAAAATTATTATGATCTTGTCCTAAAATGTCGGTGTCTATTAATTAAAAATGTTATATTGATAAATTTTAAACCTAAAAACTCACATTATTATACTAATAAGGCTTGCAATTTTCAAACCTAAAAACTCGTATCATTATATTTAAAAACCTAAAAAAATCACATTATTATATTAATAAGATTTGTAATTTTAAACCTGAAAACTCACATCATTATATTATTTAGTTTGCGCTTTTAAGTTTGAAAATTTGCATTATTAAATTGCTTAGTGCACGCACTAGAACTTAGACTATATGACTTGTGACGATGGATAAATTAGCATATAAATAGTGTGACGGTTCAATAACAAATGACTAACCTTGTAATTATGAGGATCATTGTTATAAAAAAGCCTCCAAATTAGTAACAATAATAAACTCCAAAATAATAGTAGTAATAGCTCATGATTATATTGTAAAGTAAAACAATATTAATCACATAATGAAAAGGTGAAAGTTTGGGAACTTTAAAGTATATTCTAACACAGAAAGTGGGTGTAGGAAATGATTAAAAGTTAGAATAAAGCAAAGGTATGTAGATTAGGATCAGTGGACGGTCTGTGGTGAACGCCGAGTGTTCTTTGGGTTTCTGCTCCCTTAAAAATTAGAATAAAGAAAAAGTTTATTTCTTTTATAATATTATATATACTATATAACTCATTGATTGGCGTTCTTTACATTTTAATTCAGAGTTGAATCTTGGTGGGTATATCAGATTAGAGAGAGAGAGAGAGAGCTATTGTCAAGTGTGTAGAAATGCGGCAGTGGGGTAGCAATGGAAAAATGCAGAATTTGTAGAAGACAACTGGAGTGCAGGAGATGAAGAAGCGTGGATTGTAGAGATTAGCGAGAGCTGGAAACTTCTTTCTTATTATTTTAATTCCTTTCTTACCCTTCTTATTTAGCCTCAAAATACATCTATCTACTACACTCGAATTTAAATTTAGAGGTGTTAAATTTATTTATACTAAAATTTATCTTAAAGTGTCAAATTTATATGACAATTTAATATTTCCATATTTAACATGAAAAAACCTCTCTCTCCAATTTAAGTGTAATTTGGCAGTCGGCACCCTTCAATTGGAATTGCTCAGATTCAGTTTAAATTTGACCGTTAACTTGAGATTAAATTTTTTTTTTTTTTTCCTGTGATTGTAGGTGGAAAATTGCAGCTGTCCAAACGGTGAATTAAGCAGATACTTAGGAATTAAGTAGACAGACAGTGGCCCCACATATAAAAGACAAAAAGTGACAGATGGAAAAAGCGTGTGGATATATCCCCCAACCGCTTCATTCTTATTGGTGGGTTTGATATTTCCAGTTCATATTTGTACTGCCTATGTATGAACTTTCGCACTCGGCCACGGAAATGGAGAGGTTGCACACAGCAACGCGTGTTGTGCGTTAAAATAATATCGTTTTGGTGTGTAAAATACTGATCAAAAATTGTTCGGTCAAATTTTTACTGTTTGGGCAATAGTTTGCGCACTAAAATAATATCGTTTTGACACGCAACACATTTTGCTGTGCATTACGCACAACAAGACCCTTGGTCTCTCGGCCACTTAGACTCATGCATTTGGTCGCAGATTTTGAACTGTCAACTAGCACTTAGATTACCCAAATCATATATTGCTCTCCGCTAGAAGAGTCAGTCACGAAAATCGCTCAGCAAGATTCCATGAATGAAGCCTGGAAATGCTCTGTGTCCTTCGAATAGAGCTCCACCGTTCAAGTTCCCGCCCATATAACAATTTTGGCAACTTAAGTTAGACTTCAGCAATGGAGGAACTACATGGAGATCACAGGAGACCTGGGCCTCCTTAAAATTTTAAAAAAAATTTAAGACTTAAGTATAAATTTTAAAAATTATAAAAAAAATACATTTCGACCCCTCAAGTTATAGTCAGTTTCCACCCTTTTCCAAAAAAAACTCTCGACTTCCAAACGTCAAATGCTAATTTTACCCTTGAATTTCGGAGATAAACGACATCCAAAGGAAAACAGAAAGGAAGACGTGGCTTGTTTTAGTTATTTTATATTTGCATCATTTTGAGTTATTTTGTGGCTTGTTTTGCAACTCAATGGGCTGTATTCATGATTTTTTTAAATTTTAAATTATAACCAAGCGTGCATATATATATATTTATTTTTATACCTAAAAATTATATCTATTTGTGTATATGTCTATTATTATTGACAAGGGTGAAAATAGTAACCGACTACAACTGCTATTCTCAAATTTGTATCCCTACTCAAATACCCACACGACAAAAATGAGATCGACATGAGAAATCGACCCCCAGTTAAAAGAGTCTTAATTATTTATTTCTTGACAATATCAACTGATTTGGACATTAGAAGAGTATCGACTGATACCACACCAGTGTCCTTAGTATTTTGCTAAATTTTGATTCGACATGAATCATTTAGAGAATTAAATGAAGGATTGAAAGCCCGACATTGAAAGAGATAAATAGATAGAAGTTCTATTTGCACACAAAAACAAGACAACAAAAAAGGTAAACTTAAAGCAATACATTTACATATATTCTCTCTCCCTCCTTTTAGGCCATGGATTTTTGGGTTGTAAATATTCCAACAAAATTCCCAATCTATCCATATATAGAAACGACAAAACCTGGGAACCAAGTGTTAATGATTCTCTGCATCCAGTTGTAAAATATATACAAGTATCAAGGGAGAATGTTAGGGTAGACGTACTGGACATGCTCTAAGATTCTGTCAATGGTAGGCATTTTTTGTATATTTTAGAAGATTTCAAAACGTGAGCTTCTTTGTTCTTTAGAGAATATACAAAGTGGTGAACCACTTTAATGGAATCTGTAAATGAAGATGTGCCCTTTCTTATCTCGTTTAAAGTCTCTTTATCTTATCGATCCTCTGCCCAGATACACAAGACTTGTAAAAGTTTGGTATATTCATCTCTCTCTCTCTCTCTCTCTCTCTCTCTCTCTCTCTCTCAATCAATGCTGAAAGCCAACCAATCTACCAGAAATATTCCTTTGTTTTGTTTTACCAGGTGGATTGGCCAAGTGATGATAGAGAAGTTCGCCCCTTTATCAAGAACAACACCTAACACACTAAATAAACATATGACTCATCAAACTAGATGATAGTGTCATGCACACACAGGACCCTTTGTCGCAAGCCATTGAGTTTGAGTCTGTCCACGAATTGAGTTCCGATGCAGAAAACTTCTCAATCGTATGGGAACCTTTTTTTGTCTCCTTTAGGAGTATTTTCTTTCTTTTTTGCGCGCACTCGCAAAAGAAAAGACGAGCTGTCTTTCAGTTGCTTGTATATGCACACAAAGGAAAAGATGACTTGAGAGCTAGAGGGGCACGACCATAAGATGTAGAGATAAAAAATATATAAAATATCATGTCATTTCGTAAAATGATATAGTAGCAATTTGCATAGATAGATAGCTTTTTGCAGGTGAATTCTTAGAAAAGTGAAATTTAGCATGTCCACAGCTTAAACTTCAAATCCCAGAAACTTTTGCTTTTGGCCCGGGAATTCCTAGAAACTCCCCTAACAGATAACAAATGCAAAATTCATTATCAGAAAAAAAAAAAAAAAAAGGTACGAGAAATGATAACAAGAAATTATTATTGCCAATTGGACAAGATAAGCGCAATTTAATTGCATTATTTTCTTGACATATGGTGCAGAGACTTGCGGCGAGTATCGATGCATTCTTACCAGTTACCAGCCATATGCAAGTCCATCTGATCATGACGCACCTCAAGATCCACCTCCCCCACCTTGGCCACTACCAAAAACCCCTCCCACGCCACCACCTATACCTCCAGCACCTCCATCGCCACCTATACCACTACCTGCACTGCCCCCGAGACAGCTGCCTCCTCCAGAACCACCACCAGCAACAGATCCTCCTACACCACTCCCAACATCGCTGCCTCATCCAAATCCACCACTACCTGCACTGCCCCCGAGACCGCTGCCTCCTCCAGAACCATCACCAGCAACAGATCCTCCTACAACACTCCCAACATCGCTGCCTCCTCCAAATCCACCACCACCAGACCCACCACCACCACCGTCCGTACTGCCAC
The DNA here is from genome assembly GCA_014822125.1 of Arbutus unedo. NCBI lineage: Eukaryota > Viridiplantae > Streptophyta > Magnoliopsida > Ericales > Ericaceae > Arbutus > Arbutus unedo. The sequence continues at coordinate 5,103 of JABCMJ010043216.1, read as the reverse complement.
CTCCTCCGAAACCACTACCTGCACCAGACCCACCTCCGACTGCACCTGAACCTCCACCGTTGCCACCACCTAACCTCCCCCTGAACCTCCACTAATGCCACCGCCTTGTACCTGCACCACCCCCGACACCTTCACCTTATCCAAAACCATTACCTGAACCAAATCCACCTCCTCCTTCTTGAAGACATTGTTTTACCCGTTTAACTATCTTGAAGACATGGTGTTCCATGATAATTCATTTATCTCATTGCAATAGGGGAAAACCAAAATTTGCAGAGTTTTTATACAGAATATCACAAGCAATTTTAAAGTTAAAAAGTACAGCTTTGAACCTTTTGTCTTCAGAAGAAAAGTCATTGCGCCTTTCTTATCACTCCTGCTGAAGATCTCTCTGAGTCTTCAACATTCAGTTCCAACTTGCAAAGATACTCCCTGCAATCTGCATCAGTGGGTCATTCTTGCAGAAATACTGAACAGACAAAAAGCTGTTAAAACTTACAAGAAGTGAATAACTTATACGGTTGGGAGTCCTCAGAGAGAGAGAGAGGAGGAGGAGGTAGATATTTGGACAACTTAATTTACATTGAATAAAAATTTAGGCAGCAAAGCCCCAAGAACAAGACTGATATATGAAAATGGTACATCGAGATACAAAAAGTATAAGGGAACTGTTTTATACGTAGAGATACAAAGTACTACAACGGAATTGCTTGCAATTGAGGAAGAAGCTCCAACGTTGCAGTTCCCCTTTGATTTCTGTCATCCTGAAGAATGAGGACTTTCAGAGTTCCCAATTCTCTCAACCAGGCAGTCACCAGAGCGCCTGTTGATGTAAACCTCCCAATATTGCACTGGGCAATGCGAAATGGCGCACCCAATCCGAGAAGGAGGGTCTCTATTGCTCGCTTTAGCGTGCCATCCCCGACAACTTTGCTGTGTTTGCCCCACCCTGTTAAGATGCTGCAAAATGACAAAAGTCGAATCTTCTCATCGATCTACTCAAACAGAGCCAAATCATTAGAAATATTGCTACTAATGATACCTCAGTAGTTTTGGCAACTCGTGGCCTTCGAACACTACGGAACGAATATTGAGCAGCCAGGCATGGACCATTGCACGTGCAGCGCCAGAAGACATCAGATGCAGATCTAAGCAAGAATCAGACCATGTGTTCTCCCACACATGACGCTGTTTGCCTTCAAGCACCACAAGTTGTGCTCCTTGTCTCTGTAGGTAAATGAATAGAAAGATTAGTATGGCAATCACCAAGCGTTAGGGATAGGTTAGCACAAATCTCTACAGAAGCTTTCCAGTTTGAGGAGGTGAAAAGGTGGCATGGAGACCTGAAAGTAGAAGTTACCTAAAATTTGCGCCATTAACAGTGCATTTCGTTATGAATGTTTTTTTTCTTTGAATAGAAATATTGCTGAACTTCAAACCCATGAGTTAAATATAAAGCAATAGATGGAAACATTCTCTCCAGTAAAGGAATTATTTAATTCTATTAGAAACTCAAACATATGATCTAGACAGACAGATAGCTATTCAATAATGATTTCGAATGGAAACTTGGGAAAATTAGGCAACTTAATATGTCAACCATCATTCCAATTTTTCCATACCATAACAACAAACAGAGAGAAGAGTGCGAAGCGTAAACCTATTGGAAGCATTAAATGTCCCATTGAAACAATCCTGACTTTTATACTTGTGCAACTACCTACACATAAGAGGAAAAGAAAAAGTTCTAGCATTTACCAACATTATAATTTCAGTTAAAGGGCAGCACTACAGCATACCTGGCCAAAGTGCCACAGCATGTCAGTCAAAGCATTATAGAAGGCAGATGCTGTTGAAGAGTCCATCTGCTTCACCTCATCAAAAAGGGATAGAGCTTGCAGCCACACATTTTCTCTTTGGCCCATAAGAAGTCCATGTGCCACACCGTACACTTGATTATCGAACAATCGAAGTTCCTCCAATAACATTGATGCCTCTTCAAATGAATTACAACGGCTGCAATAATGGAAAAGCAGGGAAAGCTGAGATTAATAAAAAATAAAAAGAGGCTAAACCCGATTCTGTGAAAAAGCACATCAAACTGACAAAGGCAACAAGCAGCAAGTTTGAACTTTGAGATACACTTCATGTCTGAACTTCAAGAAACTATATGATGACGAACTTCATGTACAGGGGTGGACCCAAGAGATCTTTTCGACTCCTCCTTCTTCACTAGATTATTACTTCAATCATAATGCCAACTAGTGGTTCCATCCAACACACCCAATGATTTTGGAAGAGATTTTGAAGTACACGTGCACTTTGGTCAAAAGGTGCATTCCATTGGGAAATTCTTCCTTTCCCATCCCTCAATCCAACCCCGAACACAATAAAGACCCATCACATAATGAATTTCCAAAAATAATATCAGAGATGCATAAATCATCAAAAACGTTTTCTACTCCTTTCTCTATCTGGCCATTTTGGCAAAGCAATCTATGCAAGGAGTGAGCCAGAATGATCTATTACATTTGGCAGCAGAGGAATTGCAGGAACTTTCAAGGCATTCAAAGGCCTCCTTCTGCAGTCATCCACAAGATCAGCTACGATGTTAGGGTAAAAGGGTCCCAATTCAAAAATGTTAAGCCCTGCCCCAAAATAATGCTATTTGCCAATCCACGAAAATCCTTACTAAGCCTTGTCTTCCTAGTTCATAGGTTGTTGTAGATGGTAGGACCTTTGTAAGTGAAAGGTTTTCCTTGCACTCTGTTTCGGTTGCTCCCCAATGAATTTCCAGTTACCACAAAAAAAATGCTCAGATAAAATAGCATGTGAAAGCGATACACGCGCATTCTCTACAATCAATCTTAAAGAGAAAAATGGTTTGCGTCTCATGAAATATGACAAGGGAACAGATTGTAAAGCATACCTGCAAGCATTTAAAATTGCTGAAAAGGTGACAACATTCGGCTTTATTCTTAAATTATGCATCCTTTGAAACACTCCCAAAACGCACGAAATCTCCTGTCTGACTCTGTTATCTTGCTTGGAATGACGTGAATTTTCAGCAGCTAACTCCCCAAAAATCTTTATGATCCTATCGTCTTTTGCATATTCCTCTCGAAAAGACACTGAAGATGAAGATTCAACCGGTGACTCAACGACTCCATCTGGACATTCTCCAGTGGCTGACTGACCAAAGGCATTGATTATCGAATTATACGTGACTACATTAGGTTGAATCCCTTTCTCTGTCATCTCATCAAGCAATAATGCAGAAGACTCCACTAGCCCCTTTTTACACAACGCATCTATAAGTTTACTATAAAACACAACATCGGCCTTCAAACCTTTTTGTCTGAACTCATTATAAACTTCCATTGCATTTCTATAGAGACCCCCTTTCGAGTATACACTAATCAAAGTTGAGTAAGTCAATAAATTTGGCGAAAGATGCTCTGCTTTCATGTGTCGGAACAATTCCTTGACTTTATCATACTTCCCTTGTTTTCCATACCCATCAAGAAGAGCATTATATGTGACAACGTCCTTCTTAATTCCCATACTCTCCATCTCATTCCCAACACTCAAAGCCTCCTCAAACCTACCAAGACTAGCATAAATTGCGAGCAAAGTATTATAAGAAACTCTATCCAAATTAATACCAGCAAACTTCATCTCATTAAACAAACTTAGTGCTTTGTCTAATCTCCCCACTTTGGCACACCCACGTACCATAATGCTATAAGTAACTTCATTAGGCAATATATTCTTTGTAGGCATCTCCGACATAATTTCAAAAGCCACATCCATTTGCCCACCACTGCAAGCAGCATCAAGAAGAGTATTATACGTATAAATATCCTGTTCAATCCCTCGATAAACCATCTCACCAAACAAATTTCTCGCAGTCTCCCACAACCCTGCACCACTACAAACAGCGAGAAGTGAATTAAATGTAATTCGATCTGGTTGCACCCCATTTTGCAACATTTCATCGAAAATCTCAGAGGCCAGATCAAAACCCGCACCCCCTTTCCCGCAAGCATCAATTAAAGCATTATAAGTCACTAAATTCGGCTTCAAATTGCAACTTTTCATGGTCTGAAAGACCTTAACGGCATCATCACAATACCCACTTTTCGCATAAGCACTAATTAAAGCGGAGTAGGCGTAGACAGTATTACCATATCCTCCACCAACAGCAGTATCGAACACTTTCCTTGCCAAGTCAACCTTCCCCAACCTACCAAGAACACTAATCATCGTACTAGCAAGCTTACCCTGCTCGTTGCGCCTCCTCTCTCTTTGCACCGCGAATTCAAAACACCGTATCGCCATTGAGTACTCACCGCGATTGCCGAGCTCACGAAGTAAGAACGTGTAATCGTCCGTACCAGAAAGCTTATGTTCGAAATTAAGCAGCAGGGAATCCATATGCCTGTCGTCTGGGCGGTGTCTAATTGCTTGGTGCAGGGCTTCTTCGGCGGTGGAACTGTGGCGGCTGGCGACGGCGTTTTTGGGGCGACCGAAGTGCATCTTGGAGACAAATCGGGTGGATCTTCGGCCGGAAAAGTCCGCGGAGAGCTCCGATTTGGTTGAGGGAGGGAGAGAGGAGAGAGAAGGGAAGCTAGGGTTAGTAGTGTTGGTGGGTCCTGGTGGCGGCTTCGCCGCGTTCCGAGCTGTTGGTCTCTTTAGTGAGGTCCATTGCTGGTGATGGACACCTTGCCGGTGGCCATGGTGATGACTTTGGAGGCTCTGGTGGTTGTGTTGGGGGAGTTGGTGGTTTTGATAGGGCTTTGTAGTGGTGAGAGACCAGTGCGGCGGCGGAGTCGATGAGGCCATCGAATTCGAGGCTGAGGTTTTAGAGAGAGAAAGAGAGTTGTTGAGTTGGGGATAAGACTTCAGAGTCTCATGCTATCTCTCTCTCTCTCTCACTGGAGCTGAGCTGAGTTGGGCTTTTTCAGACGTTGAAATCTCCGTCCGGTCGTGTTACGATTTTTGGCCTTCCCTTTAGTTATATCCAGGCGCAAACTCGCCTAAGCATTGAGTGGATTTTATTTGGATAATTTATCACAATTTCTTTTGGTAATTGATATTCAC
>JABCMJ010043211.1:0-11939 GCA_014822125.1 Arbutus unedo | reverse complement strand
AACTACTAACAACAATCAAATCAAGGGTTCCATACATGCAAATTTCAAATTGAAACAACTAGAACCCATTCAGAGAAAAATCCTAAAGCCAAAATTGTAAACTTCAAAAGAGCGAGGATTGCAATACCTTCCGACGCAGTCCCTGAGGATCTGCTCGGTCTTCTCGCACTTTCTAACAAATTTACCGGGCTCGACCTCTTCAGTTTTGCACTGCGACTTGACGATCCTTCTTGTAGAGCACCGATCGCTCAATCTAGGGTTCACGTTCTCGAGTTCAGCGACGTCCTGCGACCGCTCATCGTCTGCTTCGTCCGTCCACACCCAACCCATTCCGTACCGACTTCCGTTTCTTCCGGAACAATCCCAACATTTATTGGGTTTGTGAAGCAAGGGGGAGGTTAAATATTCCACCCCGTTTGGTCACTGGCGGTGTGTACTCAGACATTCTAGAACGGTCCGTCTAATCACCGTCCTATCTTTTGTCAGGAAAAAAATTAAGAAAAATGATGTGAAAGTTATTAAAATGCTAATTTAAATCAGAGTGTTATTATATGAAACGTAAATTTTTTTTCCGTAAAGAATCGCAAATTATGTTTTAATTCTAATTTTATATAAATTAACGTATTTTTTATTATTTTAAGAGTAAAATAGTTATGTTTACGTTTTCGTTCTTTTTAAGTGACATCGTCTAATCTATCTATTTGTATTTAATGTTATCGCTACTACACTTTCTAATTTTTATGTTCCTCCTCGGCCATGGCCTGCGGCGAATAAAGAATTTTTACTTTGAAGAAGAAATGGATTTGCTAGAGATAATTCACGCCTTTTTTAATGGCATAAACTCATTTCTACCTTTTCCCATTGCCTGAAATTCAACTTTTAAAAAAAAAGTTACGTGCACCATGCCAGTATTTTCAAGATCTCGTTGTAATGAAAATAGGTTCGCTAAATTAGTAGAATGAAATTATGTCAATTTATTTAAGCTTGATATTAGGATTTGATTGTGTATTTAAATTATTCAAATTAGAAAATAAATATTTGATGAATTAAAAAGAAAAACCAATTTGGTAATAGAAATTGTTGACCAATTATTTTTCGTGTAGGTAGTACGAAATCCTTCAAGAATTCTGTTTTTGTGGTACGCAATTAATCCAAACAAACTAACATTCTCTTTGGCTACTAAGATGGAAAAGAATATGATTTCTCACCACTTCATTTGAATAGACAAAATAAGAGAGAGTATGTAATTTCTCTCAATTTTTTATCTATGTTATTTGGCTAATATACATAAGAGAAACGAAAGAAATGTGTCATGTTTATTTTATTAAAATATCTTTTGTAGTCAATGTATCGGAAAAGAAAAGAAGAATAAAGTTGTTAATATGAAAAATTAAATTTCTCCTGGTTTCTTTTCTCACGAAATCTCATCAAAATTTGTGAGAATTAAAATGAGGATTTTAAGGAGTTCTCAATTCTCATTATTTTTCATATTCTTTCACAATTTTTCACTTATTTCTCAATCCAAACATGGAAGAGGGTATTTTTTCTCTCAATTCTCTTTATTTTCTCTTGAAAACTCTCAATCCAAAGGGGCTATAAACTCAATTTGCATTCTCTGTGAGCCAAAACATAACATAAGGCAAATAATTTTGAAGCATAATCAACAAAGCAGATAATGAAAATATAGTAAATTTGATACGAACTTTTTTGAACTATCTGTCTAGTATCAATAACATGGTAAATTTATTTGGAACATGATAAATTTGATACACTTTTTTTGAATCAATTGTTTAGTATTGAATGTATTTCAAAAGCATCCTACAATAATATGATAAATTTGATACAAATTTTTCCGAGCTAACTGTCTAGTATTGCATAGAGTCCAAAAGCATCCAAACGTGATAAATTTGTTAGAATGTGATAAATTTGAAATCTGTTCAATTTTTAATGAGAGTAAAATCCCTAAAATTTCTTCCACGGTATCACATTTTGGAAATAAAATTAAATGCACAGAAAATTGAGATTTAAGGATATTTTTGATATTTTTTATTTTCAAAACTAAAATATAACCCTAATAAAAGAACGGAATGAAAAACTACTTAATACTAATAGATATCCTCAATCTTGTCTTCTTCATCTCTGAAATACTTTCAACATCAGGAAATGTCAGTTCCTTCTCTCTAAGGTTGAGTAGTGCTTGCTTAAGAGATCTAGGTCTTCTTTAGTGCCTTTTGCATCAGACTCTCTAAATAAAATGAGTAATGATCAGTTTTAATTTTACACTCACTAAATAGGAAGACTACAGTAATTTCTCAAATACAAAAAGTCACTGTAACATTCACAAAATAGAAAAAACATCAAGAGAGACTGATGCGGAACTATCTGAAAAAATTACTTCTCAAAATAGAGAAAGAGAAGTTCAAGAGAAATTATTGTGGATGCTCTTAGTCTCCTCTACAATTGCCTCGTTATTTTCCATGATAAGTTCAGAAATGGTCCCTGAGGAGTTTAACAGAATTATCCTTGGATTGCGGTGGGATGGGGACCGCATACTAGCCATTGAAAGTACAGACTTTTGTTGCTGTGAATTGCGAGTGCAATTTTCACCCACCTGTGCGACACATTTTTTAGTAAAAATTGAGATTAACTTACTCTCTCTCAACCAATGAGAGTGAAAGTTATCTTCGCCCCAGATAAACAAAATTAAATTAGTGAATAGCTGACTACTAGAAGTTGCACCATGCATCCTGAAGATTTGAAGCTATAATCAACGCGGCATTATCACCATTCAAGAAATGTCTAAAAGCCCTCGAAGGCAAGGCTCAGCTGAAACAAATAACTCCATTAACTAATGCTTTTTGCATCCAAGGCAAAATACAAGCCATTCGATTCGGGAAATAACTAACAAAAACAGAGAAAACATCTAAACATAAAAGTCCCACGCACCTGGTGTTCAAACAACAAAGCTCCTTATGATTCTAGCCAGCCTGATATAACCTCTATCTCTTTCCAAAATGTAGAGCACTCCTAAGATATATTTTTGTAGCTAATCTCTCAAAATGTTGATTCAATTGACCTTCTACCATTAGGAATCTTTCAACCGCTGCAACATTTCATACCAGAATGTGAATCTTTGAAGAAAAGCTTGGCACAGACCCATACAAGCTCATACATGAGTTGTTGCTTTGCCTCTGCGGTTCCAAATAGGAGTAGTCTCAATAAGCTTATGGGGAACAAGCCGGCTCTCCCGCTTGGTGAGCTTGAGAAAATTGCTGACTTTAAGCTTAGCTATCTTAGCCTCCTCTTCTGGAGTTATTTCCCTTACTACCACAGTCAGTCTACACTCAGGTCTCACTTTCATCCCGCATCTGCCTCTAGCATGGTAGGAGAGTCTCTTCAGAAAAAAGCCCTTCCCAACGAATGCCTCAGCTGTAAGAAGCGAGAAAATGAACAGTAAGCAGATTTTAAATAAATGCAAACAAAGGGGATTCGTTAGTTGTAGTTACCAACAAGGAGACGATCTGGGTCTAATCCGTGATTGTGGGTTGCATTTGCCCTGGCCGAGTGTATAACCTGCACAGAAAGGATTTATATTGTTTTGAGAATGCACGAAACATAATTGAAAATACACTCAAAACCAAAACATAGTCATGGACCCTTTTTATTCAGTAGGTGACATGACTGTTTTGAGTCAGACATGATTTGAAAACTGAAGACTAAAATCAGTACCAAACACCCTGAATCATCAAATGCAGAATATCCATTTATAATATATGCTTTAAGTGAAAGAACCCGTGGAATGAAAATTCCATCTAAAACAAGCGTGTTTCCTTTCTCCTCACCCCAAGAACGTGTTTCTGTCTCGCAAATGAAACCCTATGATATAGTTATTACAATGATAGGTACAAATACTGACATGTGCAAGATGTTCAATAGTTTTTATCACCTGATATACAGTTTTTGAGGCTCGCTTAACAGTCACTTGCAACTGCAACAACGCGTCTTCCACGCGCATGCCACGAACTAATGCAGCAACCAAGTTCACCTTCTTAGGACTCTGAGAACAGTGAGGTGTTAAACATAGTCAAAGCAAAACAAAAACCAAATGACAAAAGGTAGGCGCATAAGGAAGTTTCCTTTACGAAACCTTCAGACTACTTCGACAGAAAACATCTCGTGTACCATGATAGTTTCCTGTGGGCCAAACTAGCTGGCCATCAAGTTCAAGAATAGTTTTAAGGGTCAAAAACTGCAAATCTTAATAACTTTTGATGTTCGCACATTGGCTCTCATCGGCCATTTTCTTTGAAAAGATTGAGGAATTGAAGAAATCACATGGTATGATTTGTTAATAGCATAATATCTACTCTGTTTTGCTCCCTCTGTTCCATGTTGTCTGCCCCTCTTCGGAGTTCCAATTTCAAAGCTCACATGCAATTAATTAAAGGCCTTGTTGCCAACATTGTCCATTTTTACAGGATTGTCGTTAATAGTGGGTAGCAGTGTGCTAAGGGGGTTTTCAATTTCAAAAAAAAAAAAAAATATAGGGTGGCTTTCAATTTATTATTGTCTGCCCATAACCATTGCTTCATGTCACATTAAAAAGATTTGTACATAGTTGTTTTCTTTTCTAAAACCACTCTTGTGACCAAGTTCACAAATTTGTTCCCCGGAAGAAAGTGCTCTCCCTTTCTAAATTGGAATAGATAATACATAGCATAATAGGTTAATTAGAAGCTCCAGTTTTGGAAACTTACAAACTCCACACTTAGACATTTCAAAATAGCAGTGTTCAGGAACATTCCAATTAGGAAGCTGGACAAACTAAATGGGACATAGTATTATTGAAAGGCAAATAATTAGCAGTAGCAGCCATGGAGTATTGGGGAAGGAAGGTAGCCTACTTTGCAAGATCAGTGACTTGGTTGGTTTTTATGTCATTTATATACTTAGTTTATGTATGAATAGAGATTGATTATTTTCAGAAGTCTTCAATTATGAACAATAGGAGGTTGAGGTTCTCTTTGAAATAAACTACCGGAATTAACTCTTCGAAGTGGGTCTTATCCCCACTTCCTTCTATTTTACGTTCCAAGAAGGCAATTGGTTATCAAAGCTGGTGATCCTTGGCCATGGCTACAAAGCGAAAGCTCATGGAGTCTATGCAAGAAGATACGAAAGAGAGGCCATGACTACACCAGCAATGCTTAGAAATCGATTCACTTGAGTGGGATAACCCAAATAAATTTCAATCGTATGTCATCGTGCCAATTAAGGTGCAATCTCCAATTAGATGAGAAATTAACAAGTAGAAGAAAAATCAAATCTTTAAAAAGCTGATTAAGTGGTGAACCTCTTTTCTAAGAGCCAATACAAAAGTTTTCTTTGGTTTTGCATAGCAATGTTCAAGACCAGTGTGGGAGGTGAATTCGAAACCATGCCAAATGGAACCTATGTCTACAAAAGAGAACACTATCAGATGCCAGCTGGCTGCTAAACCACGGACTTGTCACTAAGACTCAGTACCAATCATCCAAGCCAGATGAAGAGGTCAGCTCAGACTACTGCACACCGTCCAAGACAACTTCATTTGAAGGGAACATCATCCACGGACTATGCAAAAGGTGTGCCGATCTGCCGACCACCTTGCATTGGGATAGTGTATGCTGATGATAATTTTGATACACGTCAAATCACCAACACAGAAAGGGGATTTAGGTTTTAAGAAATGCTCTCAAGTGCCCGCCACTCAACCGCTGCCTATATGTAAGAGCAACCATCCAGTTGCAAGGGGATTCGGAAAAACATAGAACACGCATAAGTCTGGAAGTAGTAATATAATTTTATGCTTCCAATTCATCTTCTCTCACAAAACACAGTTCTCCGATTACACTCCTTCTGTTGCTAACTTAGCCATCCGAGGACATCTAGCCACCTGACCGGTTTGGGTGTCTGATTCATTGTTGTTTTTGCAAGGAAGGTCTGGCCTCGAAGTGGGCAAGTAATTTCAAAGGCAACAATTCTCTCCAACAAACTCGTGGGGAGTCCACAAATCTGGACCACACAAACAATATTTATTTACTCATTTACAATTGCTTTGTCCAAGGAACAAGAAGTCAATTGTAAGTTTGCAGAGTTTTTGTTCAAAATATTTGGGATCCCAGTGCATTTGTAATACTAGTGTATTTCAACACAGGGAGCATGATTGAGTTAAGGGGTGTGTGAATGTTATTTATCCATTCTATTTTGTCCTTCATGTTTTATCGAGGAACTAATAAATGGAAGGCTCGTGGACTAGGGAGCTATGTACTTGTTCTACTGTGTACTATCATGGACTTGGTTGTTATTCTTACTTGCATAGAGACAACGTTTACATACAAATAAGGCAAGGTTGATTAGTTTTCACATTGTCCAGAAACTGGTGTACATGGGGTGGATTGGTTTAGTTGTAACCAGACTATTCTAAACTACTGAAAGAACTGGGGCCATGACCTAACCATATTATTCATGTAAACCTGACTAAAATGGAACTGCAAGATCAATTTGGTTCTAGTTCAATTCTTGGTCTACTCTGTTAGCATCTAACACTATCTGCAAAATTGCAAATTAGTTTATATTTCATGCACAAAAAAGATTACACAATAGTTCTATCAACTTTATTATCACTCAAACCTAAATTATTTCAAAAAATAATTTAAAATCTACCACCACTAAAGCAACTCACAAAAATATCTAAAACAACCCATATAATAACTAAAACCACTAAAACCATGCATTGAAATAGTCTAAAACAAAATAATTTTCAGCACCTCTGAAAATTCTAAGAAGACACGACACAGACACGCTGACACATGATTTTTTCAAAAATTAGGATACGGACACGTTGGAAATACGTTGAATTAAAAAATAATAGCATATTTATATATACGCATACCGGCATACATTATATAACTATATTACTTTTGAAAAACAAATAATACTTAACTAGAAAACCAATCATTCGAAAGAGTTGAGAATAAAAATGAATACAAGGGAAGTAAGATTGGGAAGATGAGGGAGAAATGGAGAAAGAAGAACAGAGAAATATCTGGAGAAACTGTAGTCTCTCTCTCTCCTGTTGGGTTTAATAACTAACTAATGTAATACAACTTGTTCTCTTTCTCCTGTAAATATGATAGTTTTACCCTCAAATTACTTTGCAATAGTTATAATTCTATTAATATTTAAAATACTACAGTTTTGACCCCATTTTTAAGGTTTTAAAAATGGCATTCTGATCAAAAGGCATCCTGTACGTGTCCGATACGTATGCGATACATGTATGAAAAGTGTCCGACCCAAAAAAATAATGAAAAATCAAACAACTATTTTCACATGTCCAACACGGATACAAGAGGCCTAGAGAGGTGTCCATGCTTCCTAGGAAATAGTAAAAACACACAAGTCTAACACAAAAACGAAAATGTTGATAAAGTAAACCATTCATATCTGTAGACATTTGAACAACTTGAGCTTTGTTTTGCTATTGTTTTATAGGTGTACACATAGCCATATATCTTTAGAGAGAGTGAAACTCATTTGTTCGATTTTGACTGTGGTTCCTAAGTGAGGGAAAGTAACCAAAACAAAAAGAATTTGTTCTCATTTTTTTAGAATCAGAACTAGATCACTAAATCGTAGAACCAGACTAAATAGGGCAGTACGATTTGGTGGTTTGAACCGGTGTATTAGTTTTTCTTGATTATCTTGCACTCCCCTAGTGAAGAATAAGACATTGAGGTCATTGTCGAATCAAACTGTTGGAGGTTGAGATTTTCTTTCTTTGGCTTTCATTTTTGTTCAAAAGAATGCACATGACAGTTAACCTCCATACGACTTCTAGGTGTACCGTTTTGCATGCAACTTATCTGCGATTCTCTATAACTTGTGACGTGGAAGACCTTCCATTTGACCTGCTGGTCTTGTCCGGTCCTTGTAAGTTATGACACTGCCTACCTGGTATTACTGGATATATGTATAAAGGACAACGTATATCCAAAATAAAAAGGAAGGACAGCAGAAAAATGACTTCTTGAAAATGATCTGTAACAGCAGAAATGACATCATAAAGTTGCCATTTATGCATTGAAGCCCCTCACAAAATACCTGAGGGTGCGTTTGATTGTCTTTTGGGATGAATTTTTGAATTAAAATTATCAGATGGGGTTTCTTAGCTTTTCGTCTTAAGTCCAGTTCTTACGTTTTTTAGTACATCTAGTTTAAATACACTTGAAAAGCTAAAATTAGCCAACTTTGACTTGCATTTTGATTTTCACTTTGTTTTATCTTTTTCATCTTTGGTTATTTTTTTTAGATATTTTTTGTAATTTTTTTAGTGTTTAGATAATGCTACATTACATATATCCAAAAAGCACATGTAAATAGAAAAAGGATTCAAAAATAAAACCACTAAATACAAAAATTATGGATCACGAAGTAGTCAAATTGTTTAGGAGATGCGTTTTTTATATATGGAAACAAACAAGCCATGAGAGTCCTTAGGAGTTCATCAATGAAAGAAGTCAGAGAAAGAGGCATCTCAACCTGTTTTATGCCTTTTAAAACAGCTTGAACTGTCGAAGGTTTAGAGACAACTTTCTGCTCTTCACTTTTTCCACTGTTTAACGCCAGAACAGGAGTCAATGGAGAAGAAATAGGTGTTTCACCAGATGAATTAGCAAGCAACGTCCTCGAACTGGAAAATTGCTGAAATAAAAGAACAAAGAACACAAATTAACAATTAAGCAAGAAATAAGTAGAGAAATAAGATATATGAAGCTGGGTCCATTATCTCAGATTCTCAATCACTTCTCCTTTCTTATGAAATTCAATTGCAGGGTCAACTCATCAATAAACATCCAATCAAATCACAAAAACCATCAACATCAGACAAAATAGATAAGTCAATATCAAAAAAGAGATGAACTGTTTATACATATCATCAAGAAGCGTCAGTCAACAATCCTTTGTGTGCACTCTGGAAGTCCACACAAAATCCCATGGCAATGTTGTCAAAGGCTAAGTTGAGGCTCGCCTCGAGGCCCCAATCAAGGCTAGGCTATCGAAAAACATCTTAAGGCATTTGAATTTGTGCCTTATGCCTTGTCTATGGGGCATTCGTAAAACGTGCGCATTCTGCACGTTTTTAAGCATTTCACGCGAGCCTAAAGTTTTTCAAAAACAAGTGAACTATAAATCTTCACACTCTCACCACTCTATTTCAAACTGTCAATCTTTGTTTGAATCAAAGAGTACCTATTTGGGAATTTTGTTTGCATAAAACTTGGTGTACCCTTATATTGCCGAAATATATTTTAGGTTTAGGGGAACTTTTATGAAACTTGTGCCCTAAAAATTTCATTTAGCGTTGCTATCAGTCAATCTCTTAGTTATAAGTTTTCATAATTCTATAGATATAATTAACTCAAAATCATAATTGTAAATGCTTACACCTCAACGCTTCGAGGCCTACGCATGTGCAATTTCAGATAGTCTGTTGAAGAATGAGGAGTACAATATGTTTGAACTCTGAAGATGATCATACAAAGACTTGGTTAAATTGAGAAATAAAAAGGTTAGCATTACCAACTGCTGCCAATAATGATATAATGGCCTTGAGTTGTTTAGAGATGAAGAACACAGGATGCGCGAGTAAGGCAGCTCCCCTGCAAAAAACTTCGAAGTTAATACATCAATGGTTTAAAGCTAACTATGACTCTGCGTGTTTGTGATGCATGAAAACAAAGATTTCACACCAGGTTACACGGACTCTTTTGAATGCCGAAGTGTTACAACTAGAAGTACATGTGTCATCTGTTTGTGCATCATGTCCAGTTGGATACACAGCCAACAAGTTCACATAAGTAGTCAAGCTCAGCGTCTAATTATGCATAACACAATTTTTATGCATAACAAGTACTAAATTTTGTTTGTAAATCAATTATACTCCAAAGAACATAAAACAAGTACTCAAGAAAAATATATTGCAATGCCCCATTGTCATTGGACATGGGAATTAGAAGGCCCCGACAATACATATGTACCGTACCTGAAACACATACAGAGTCCATGATAGTAAGCAAATTTCAAACCCATATTGATTGTTGACCGAAGGAGCGGAAATAGTTTATTTTTTCCAAAAGCAAAAAATACCATATATAGTGTTCTCCTACAAACCCAGTACAGTACTCATTAATAACTTTGGAGCACCATATCACCCAGGACAAGACTATTTCCAACAAGTTTGTGCAAATAAAATTTAGATATAGACCTACCAGGTACTAAAGAGGCCTGATGACCAGAGAAGTTGACCGCAGCATTGGAGTTATGCTCCAATCTCTTCTGAACTTGGCGGAGTATGGATTGGAAATGTCTCTGCCAGCCCGACATGATTTAAGCTAAAAGATTCTATTCACAAAGATCTCCCTCAGCATAACAATGTATCATCTACAAAAGTTAAAGTATAGAACTGACATGATATCAGCAAAAAAAGGGGGAAATTTAATTTGGAAGGTCAATGTTATGAACTGCAAATGCAATGTATTCGGCAGGACCACTGTACCTCTAGAACTGAAAAAAAAAATTGTTGTGAAAAAATTCGTTATGAAAAATTTGAAAAGCCATAAAACTGGTGACAAGACAAAAGGTTCCTTAACAATTCGTAAGATGAGATAAGAAAATAAGCCGGTTTTCCAACCTATCATGAACCAATAAACAAGTTTCAGGGAATCTAAATTTTCAACTTGAATAGGACTGATTGACTTATTGGCATTTCATTGAACACATGGTGACCTATCATGACTTATTGACATCGTTGTTGTTGGGTTTCAAACACAGTTTACTTCTTATTCCCTCAAAGGGACTTAATTTGAACCTACAAAAACCCATAAATTCGAGGTTCAAATGATAAAGAAACGAGAGAAAGAACCAATCAAGAAGTTCGCAAAGGGGAGCGCGCGCGCGCCCACATATACATACAAACATATACAAACAGAGATAAGTACTTCAAGTTAATCACTTAACAAATATTACAACATTTCTGAACTAGATTCAGGGCCCGCCCTGGGCAGAAGCCTAGAAAGCTACTGCTTCAGCCACACCCCTAAAAAAAATACCAAAAAGAAGTGCCCATAAATGTATGGTACTCCTGCATCTGAGTTAATTTGATTCATTCCGGGTGCGTGGATCTGACATCCCAATACTCCAGGAAGGGTGTTTATTAAGTAGACCTCAAACAATGGTAAAGCATCTCAATTACCCATAAAAAACAGCAAAGAGAGAGGTGTGACGAGAGTGAGGCGGACAAGAACGCATACACGTAGAGAGAGAGAGAGAGAGAGAGAGAAGGGTACCTTTTTGTGTGCGTACGGGAGGCGGGGAGGGGAGATGGAGTTTGGGCCGGTTCTGATTACACTGCAAATGTCTTACAACAATTACATAGACA
This sequence comes from Arbutus unedo, assembly GCA_014822125.1. Lineage (NCBI taxonomy): Eukaryota > Viridiplantae > Streptophyta > Magnoliopsida > Ericales > Ericaceae > Arbutus > Arbutus unedo. The sequence goes on along the minus strand of JABCMJ010043211.1, from coordinate 457 downwards.
ACCCTAGTGTTTGATCTGTGTCACATTTATTCCCCAGAATTGTACTCTTTTCAGTTTAAAAACAAAGTAATCTGACTCTTTGAACTTGTTGTGAATTATAAAAAGGTAAATTTTACTTACCACCCCTGAGATTATTGACAAATATATTGCCTTTCCCGTAGTTTTGATAATTGCAGTGTTCTTTACAAATTATCCTTTCAACACTCCTCTACTGTACTTTATTTATTGTTAATGGAGTTAAAATTTAAAGTACAATTTTTCTTTCATACCATATAACGATGTGTGCACAGATTGCACACTTGGCACTTGTGGCCCCCATCTCATTCTCCAACAAATTCGATTGTTTTCATTAAAAATAACAGAACGAAGAAAGGCCCTACAAAAAATAACCAAAAGATGTATTACTTCACTGAACCTAACCCCTACCTCTCCTCCTTGCATCTAATGTAAAGTTCTC
>JABCMJ010043210.1:0-11129 GCA_014822125.1 Arbutus unedo | reverse complement strand
AGAGAGAGAGAGAGAGAGAGAGAGAGAGAATTTGATATGAATTGTTGGTTTCCATTGCAATGGAGAAAAGTCTGTCGTGTTTTCGAGACATGGCATGTCACTGATCGATGAAAGCATGTTGTTGTCTATGAACGGTCTATAAACATGCATGACGTTGGCATGTCAAGATACGATGTGAGGGAAATGATGGGCGCGACTTGACATGCCACCAACCAAATAAGGCGTGTCATAGAATACGAAAGTGCAAGGCAAGACAAAGATTCACACGTTGAGGCCATGTGCACAACATGGCATGCCACCAGCGTATGAAAGCATGTAATTGCCTACAAATGGCCTATGAATGTGCACGACCTTAGCATATCAAGACACGACAAGAGAAAAAAAGTCAAGCACAACACGACATGTCTCCGAAGACGCAAAATACACAAATACTTGCACGTGCATGCTCCCATGCATAGATATGAAATCCCACACATCACATGGTGTAATGTACATGGAACAAATTTAGGAACACAAATTATTCGTGCACATCTCGTCACGGATGTGTACCGAATCGTCGGATGCACGTGAAATCCTCCATAATCATTTGAGCTGCACGTGTATTTGACAATTCTAAATACATCAATATCCAGATGTATGAAAATAATTTTTGTTCTTAGACTTTTTCAATTACGTGAGCCCCTATATTGGTAAGTTTTCGTGTAATTTCATACCTAGCCACAGAACAATATGCATATACAAGCGTACTAGGTCAAATCTACAAGACCTCGAATCACAACGCACATACGGTATTTAGACCGAACATTAGCTTCCTCTTGTCAAGATGGGTTTTCAGTCTAGTTCACTATAACGTTTGACCAGACTAACTAAGAGTTCTATTCCTCTAGCTCTCGACTCTCTCAGATGCCGACAAATTAATTCCCTAACCAAACCAATCGATTCCATTGGTAAAAGAATAATTGAGGCAATTCAAATCGAGAGCTGAAAAGTCTCATAAATGAGACATGCATGCCATGCACCCGGTTTGTCTTCAAGTGTATGATTAATGTGCGGGTTGAGCCAAATAAAGAGTGGTTGGCATGACTACGGTACAATAGATTCGTAACTCCACGTAGACTAGGATGGCTCAACACTACTGCGTGGTATGCAACCAAGCACTAAGTGCGTCATGCATAACATTAGAGGTAGAAGAGATTATTTTTTGACGTCATGGTACATATATAACCGCACATGACATTTGTCCCAAACTTGGTGCACATATGGTTGATCCAAGCATCGTGGTGTTGATGTGGTTATCAAATTGCCCTCTGACTACATTCTGTTGGACTGTACTAACGGTTTGTTTCTCTTGCCATTCAACCAAGAAGAGTTTATGATAAATAATCTAGAAAGAGAGATTCGCCGAATTATTGTTTATATTTTTTTATTGGTGGTTTAAAATTCTAGAATCATCTTTGTATATATATTTATTCGGAGTCACCACAATTGCATATCTATACATAACTATTTTAGTATACTTACAATTTGCAAAATAATTTAAGAACGTTGCTGGTTCATATTTTAGACAATGCATGACGTTAAGCATATTATATTTTTGTTATTGGTAATTCAAAATTCTAAAGTCGTGTCTGTATTTATTTATTTGGAGTCACCATCAATTGCATAGAATCCTTATTTAAAGATGAATTGATTTGAGAGTCATGACAAAAATCTGCATAAAAATTATTTTCATCCGGCCTTAACCAAAATATAACTACTATTATTTTTTGAGTGTTACAAACTTTTCCGAATACATATGACTATCATAATGACAGCCACAGTTAAGAGGAATTTTAATCTCGAATCCCATCATAATCAAAAAAGTAGTAATCAAAGTTAAATCAAACTTCACAAACCCATTAATATACTACGATCCACCTAAATTCTTTGTTCACATAATCATTTTCAAAAACGAAATAATAACCAGCATCCAATAACACAACGGTGATAAAAATTCGATTGAGATACAACATCTTTCGACGAAAGGAAAAATTGAAGGGAGGAGAAATCGGAGGGATATAATAGATACACTAAATGCAAAATGGGTTCCTCTCTGATTGAATGTTACAGAAGAACGAAACGAAGTGATAGACCGAGAGGACGGAATAGAGAAGGGCCGAGTCGATCAGGCTTGACGATGGGGAGAAGCAAAACAAAATCAGGATTTGGTTTTTCCAATGGGAGGAAAAGCCCTTGTGAATCTGCAATGTCAAAGTACAGGGGGAAAAAAGAAAACAGAAAAAGAAAAACAGAGTAGTTTTAGATAGAGAGATATACATATATATGTGTGTGTATATATACTGAATCTGTCTAAGAGCCACGGTATACATAGACAGGGCGCTGCCTCTGAGGTTGTGGGATCCAGATGATTATGAAGATAAGGGCTATAACAATCACGAACAAAGTTCCCTTCATATCTCCCCCACCACCATCCTCCTCTTCCTCTTGTGCGCAAACCATATTCCCCATTTCCAAACACGCCACTAGCTAATTTCCCCTCTCTCTCTCAAATATTTCTTTTTTTTTTCCTCTGCAAAACTGTAGAGTTATGGGGTGGTTTATAAAGGGAATGGAAATGATTTTTTTAAACATATATAATAATACCTTCATACCTAAAATATTGTAATTTTCTGGTACGATAAGGAGAGCATTCAAGAATTTATCTCAATTTTTTAAACATGTGTAACACCTTGATATCCAGAATAATATAATTTTTTCATACAATAACGAGGATATTCAAGACTTCATCTCGATTAATTCTGCAGTTCATATACGTAATGTGAACCAGGTTCTGTTCTGAGCAAGAAAATCACTCTGAGTTTTCGTATGACAAATATTGATAGTAAGTTTTTTTGGAGCATTTATTTGGGGTAAGTCTCGTATTGCGAGGGCAAGTGTATGAATTTAATACAAAAAGGGCCACTATAAAATTATGGGTGAATTACACTAATCTCTCTTGAGATTTATAACAAATACAATGCCCCTTGAGGTATTTAAAATTATTTTGACCTCTTTTATTTTTTTAACTATTATGCAATTATCTCCCTTACTGTTAAAATCAGTCAAACATCATTAGTTACGCTGTTAAAACTTCACATTCGAGATTTTTTCAGACAAAATAAACTATAACATAATTTTTACTGCGTTTGAAATAATCTATGATGATTTTTTTATATTTTTTTAAAGTCGAAATTCAAGCATACTTTTAAAATCTATCCGAATTTTAACTTTAGAAAAATCACAAAAATTTAAAATAGACTGTTTTGGACGTGATAAGAATTATGTTACAGTTTGTTTTGTCAAAAAAATTTTCACAGATTTTCACAATAAGGAAGGTAACTGCATAATAGTTTAAAAAATAAGAAAGATCAGAGTAATTTTAAATACCTTAAGAGTGGTATTGTATTTGTTATAAATCTCAGGAGAGGTCAGTGTAATTCACCCTAAAATTATTTCAAGGTTGGAGAGATTACAACAAAAAAAAAAAAAAAACTTTCTAGGAGAAAAATTAAACTTATCAAGGTTTTAAAGGGGCCATTTTACACTGGATTTTTATCCTAATTCCCAAGTATCAATATATGTATATATAAATCGATTCTTCAAAAGTTTGAGAGTGTCGTGGTTATTCCGACCCACATCATCTTCCTTTTGCTAGTGTAAGAGACACCGACTTTTATTTCAATCGTACACTTCATTCAATAACTTATTTCCGAATACGACATTGTTTTTATAAAACGTGAACGTCACAAAAAATTCCTATTTCCTTTAAAATAATGATGCTAATGATGTTGACTACGAATTATAATAGTGATTGTTGTTCAAAAACTATCACATTATTTTATTTTATAAATTTTTAGATGAAATTTAAAATTATGTATCGTTGCGTAATGCTATAAGAAAAAACAAGATTATTGGACAAAATTTCATAGGAGAATAGAACAGGGGGCGGTTCACAATCAAGTTGACTTTTTGATTATTTGGTGCATCATGCCCCCTTGGGCTTTGTTTGTTAGAAGTAATACAAATGCTCTAATGACATATATGATATGATTATTTGAGTTCATTATATTCGTAGTTTGTTTACTTTGTTGTATTTCGGATATAATATTCAAGGGACTATTTTATCCCTATTATAAGGGAAGACAAAATTATCTTACTCCTTTCCGCATTTATATCTTATCTCGTTTCTATTTACAAAAATGTCATTATTACTTATAAGAATGACATAGGGCCTTACAAGAAAGGACCCAACCCAATAGGGACAGCACACCCTCCACCTAAGTGCTCCTCTGGATCTACTAAATCACTCTAAGGGTCTTGTCGGTGGAACCAAAAAATTACGTGAACTTGTTAGATGCGCATGGCAGAAGGTTCGTAGTACCAATTTTCTTGATCCAACCCTTTTTTGCTTCGGTAGTATGTCATACATATACTCGTATGTACCACGACCATCTTAGTAAAAAAATAGTCAACCAAATGCACCCCTCTATAATAAATATTCTCTTTAATTTACCATATCACATTTTTTACTATATTCTTCAGGTATTCCCTTGCCTTTGATGATTTTTTATTTTTTAAAAGATTATTTAAAAGTGTTAGTGACATCAAACTTGATTAAGAAAAGATAGGATGATGTGGTTGACGGCGAGGAGGAACACGTGAAGGTTTAATTTGCTAAAGAGGCGATCAAATGTCAAATCGTTCTAAATTGGAAGACATTATGGTACAAAAAAATTGATTTTAAAGATAGCATTTTCCTTGTAAAAATAATTATTCGGTTGATCGTTTGCTTCGTTACTTAATTTAAAAGTCTCTTTTAGATATATATCTTTTGAACAACAAAAATAATAACCAATAAATGTTGACCGACCGATGTCAACCGAAAAACCCTTTGGTGTTGAAGTAAGTTTGTGAAAGATAAGAGTTTAACTAGAATTATTTATTTAAATAGATAAAATGTGTACCGTACTTTTTATTCTTCAATTACTTTATATAGTTGGACATCACTTGGGCTCCAAGTTAAGATGTGTTGATCATGCTTCCGATGTCAAAAAATAATGGTCGCAACTATTGACGTTATGTATGACATATCAAATGTCAAGTCAGACACTACGTGTCAAGACCAAGCTATCAAGAGAACATGTGAAAGGTCATTTGGATATGGTATTGCTTTGGCTAGGCCCACACGGCATGCTCACTAAACGAGTCAATTGCACAAGACTGTGTAGACCATGTCAGGCTTTTGGTCTAACCCATTGTATTTGTTTGCTCACATGGATACAAGATCATTTGCACTCGATCTAAAACCACATTATAACAAGTTAAAAAATAACTTTCAAAGCACTATTTTGAATAACCCCAAGGAGTTGTCCGAGTGGAGATTGAGGCAAGCAGTATATTCAGACGTTTCGAGATTGAAACTCGGAGATAACACCTGGGGCCACTAGGAAATTTGCCCAGTCGTTTCCATCCAAAGCCCCTAGGACTAGTCGATATTAGATGAGAACTCTCCCAAATTTTATCCAAACGTGGTCCCAAGCCGACCGGTTACCTTGGTTATTAAAAAAAAAAAAAAACTATTTTGTAACCAATGGATGGATCTCCCATAAGGAGCCAGTGATTGGCTCTTTCAGAATATTAAGTAGTGATTGCCGTTTAGTTGTTATTTTGGGGCTAGCATGAAAGGTTTTTTCTTATAATTTAAGAGTGTCCGGATCAATTTAGACACGCCTTGACTAATTTTTAAAGAACCAATTACACAGTCAAGTAGCGGGAATTTCATTTATACAAGCCCTATATAAACTGATCGTATAAGAATTAGTAGCACCCGAAGACTAACCTGGAAATTTAGATCATTGGAGCTTCATTTCCATTGCCTGCTGCATATTCCCCACCATCTAACACGCCACTCTTTGGTGAAAGTCAAAGCTGGAAGTTTCCTAACCATATCAAAACAAAGGATTATTGATGACGAAAACAACATATAAAATAGACAATTAGACACATGATCACACCTAGGGGTATATCTGGTCAGATTCGGTACATTTTGAAGAAGAAATTCGAACGAAATCAAAAATTTCGATTTAAGTTTATGCAAATAAAAATCAAACCCAATTATTTCGGACCGAACCGAGCAGGAAATTGTTCAACTTAAATCGAGCAAATCACAGGCCAATCGAGTAACCTTTGTAACAGCAAGGGCAGAGCAAAATGTCTACTGCCAGTCGTAGGAAGTAGAAAAGAATCACCACCCTTATTCAGAATGAATCAAATGCAATGGTATATCGATAACGCAATAACACCCATCGGTACATGCCACGATTTTCTACTGCAGCAACAGCTACCGCAAGTCATGTACCTATTTCTAAGTAATGCACAAATGGATACCTAGAAAGCCCGATCCTGCTATATTGATAACGCAATACCACCCGATTTTCTACTGCAGCAACAGCTACCACGAGTTAGCTATGTAAATCTTTACCCTCAAAATTGAAGCAGCAACTATTCAGAAACCCCAAGGAACTGAGCAAAGCTTCGGTATTTCGGCTCCCATCCAATTTCCTTTCGAGTCTTCATGTTGTTTAGCTTCTTGCCCAAAGGATCATTAGTTCCTGCAAATCAAACCATATTTGAGCATTTCATATGAAGTAAGATCAGTTATACAGTAACACATAACAGAGCATAAACATAAATATTTGACCAACTTAGCCAAGTTTTTCATATACGTGTCCAAAAGGATTCATCAGAACGTGGCTAAAATCAACCAATGATGGGCATTGTCTACATGAGCACTTAATCAATGAGCAATAACGCACTCATTTCAAGAATGGCTACTTTTAGGCAAACCTCCTAGTTGTCCCTGCACCCCTACCTCCTTTATCACATAGCTGTCATTTAAGAGCCTTAACTGGTGATCTGGGTTGTTTCCATCTCGACATGAAGCTTATCCCCATTGTCTCACTGGCAGATGGGCTCATTTGATTGTAGAATTAAAAGGGTTGGGAAACATGTGAACCCCAGATTAGCTAATCTATTGTTTGCGGGACTAACCACAAGCCTTAAATATTCGAGCACGTAGTACACGATTAACTCATAGCACGGACACGGTGACATTATCTATCCTCTGTTTAGACGCAATCTCAAGTGAGACTACAAGCCTTCGTCTGGGAAAAGAGAGATTTACCATCTCGTTATGTCTCACCTCATCCAAAGGGAAAAAAAAATAATACTCCTCTCTTCATCCCATTTCTTATTTCATTCTACTCATAGCATAACTAACCCCATGGTAGATATAATCCCGTCCTATATCCACTAGACCCCACGCCCTTCCATCCCCATTCACAATCTCATCTTTCAGATCCTTCCCAAGATCACTCAGGAGATCAAGCGTGCTCGATGCAACCTTACACTTGCATTGTACATGAAGCAAGAAGTAAAACATAAGTACCATAGGATAGTCAGGCTAGTAAAAGATAAACATAGAATGGACAGATTCGGTCTCGGCAAGGTCTCAAAAACACCCTTTGGAATGGCATACACATGGGAGTAACTCATCAACTATCTGGAACAAACTAAGCGCTACTTGCGCCTGTCCAATCAAATCATTTAGCAGCTCTATCCAAGATATGGGAATGTATCCTACCAACTGATATAACTGGTCCCAAATCCCACCAATAATCTGTTCCTAACTTCCTACAAACTTATAATCTAACCTGTAAAACCTCCAAACTTCTGACTGAATTTCCCACTCTTTTCGACAAGGTCCATTACTTCCTGCCTGCAAAGCAGATAAAAGCAAGAAAATTTCTTCATCAGATTTGCGAAGAATGATCACCATTGCTGGTAGTTGTATTAGTTTGTGTGGGAAAAGAGTATCCCAAAGAAAAGGAAACCTGGGTAAAGGATGATTGTCGCAGCCCAGAAAAATCCGGCCTCGAAGTTTTTTCTTCATGATTGCTACCAAAAGGGAGGCTGCATCCTTTTGTGGAAATACACAGGCCCCAGAAAAATTTAAACAAATGAGACACCAAATTTAATAAATTAACATGCAGATATAACTTGTAAATCATGAGAATCGTTCGACAATTTAGAGGGGCAAGTCAACGACTGAAGTTGCAGAAGTAACAATTAACATAAAAATGAGCTGTGTGTGGAACTAGATGATGCATATCAAACTGATTGCACAAGTAACAACATTAAATCACAAATACATGAAATTAAGGGGTGTTTTCTCCCTTCTTTTCTAACGGAACATCCAACAAGACGAAGTCCAACTGATGAGGCTTACTCCCGTTCTAGAAGGCGGGGTGTGCTCTTTTCTTCTTGTTTTTGTTCCTGTATGCGTGTTTGTGTGTGCAACTGAACGCTATTTCACATGGAGTCATCAAAATAAGTGGATTACGTGTGTCATGCTCTTAACACCCAGACAAGGGTGTGGATGTGACATGACAAAAAAAGTCTTTGATCGAAGAGGCCAGATGAAAAAAGAGGGAAAATGTAGCTCTTACACATAACCGCAATAACAATGATTCATAAAGAACATAGGAAAATAGGGACAAATAGTACTCAACCTCATAGTGTATAAGGTTAAGAATGTGATCTGGACGAGTGTCGACAATTCCTTTCCTCAACCAATAAACATGTGCGCCTCTGTCTGCTTTGTATTAACAGTTAAGGCTGAGGGATCACATGTGTTGGCATGAATGTACATAACATACTGATTTCATAAAGGATATGTAAAGTCCTGCTAATCTGAGAACGCAACCGTCAGACTCTAGCACTACTTTTTCCGCCTTCAATAGGACATCGGTCCTGGGGCTCCTCCCAATTGGAACTACTGGACCGCCCTGTGTAGCCATGCAGAAGAATTTAAGCCAAAACTTTGTGGAACCAAACAAATGAAAATGCATCAAATCATTCAAAAGGTTTGGCAAATTACGATTCCAGTTGCAATTATGATAACAAAGGACTTCTTATGAACTATTGTTGTCAAAGGATAATAGGCACTTTTGAAGAATGCATCCTAACCCAGAGGATATGGAATCCCATGGCCACTGTCAAAACATTAGATGCTTACTGGGGAAATGATTACCCAAAATTATGAATCTATGATGAATTTGATTCTAGCAACCAACTCTGCCTTGGTTTGCATCAAAAGTCCCATGGATCAAAATTTATGTAAAGCTTAAAATGCGAGAGCAGCTGAAGAAGGTGATGGCCATGCATGCACTTGCAAACTTTAAACAGCTCAGTGGAGATGGTTTCTGTTAAGATATGGGTTCATGTGTAAATTAATTGTGCAATTAGTAATTAGTAATTAGCTTAGCGTTAGAGGGTCGTAGTGTAATTATGTTCCTAATTGTACTTATATAATGATTGCAATGAAAGGTAAAACTTATGTTGGGATTTCAAAACTTTACATGGTATCAGAGCAACGATCAATGTCTTTGCCCTGATCGAACGATTCTTTGTTTTCGTTGAGTTTTCTCAACACCCAATTGAAACCCTAAAAAAATATTCTATTGAGTTTTCTCACCACCAACATAGAACCCTAACCCTAACCGAGCCACTGCCGCCAGTCATCGTCGCCTGTTGCTGCCGTTCGTCGCGTCGCTGGCCATCGTCGTTCGAGCTGCCGCCAACGGTAGTCACTATCACGATCGCGATCTGCGTGTGATTTCTCTCTCTCTCGACCTCGATCCGGCCTCGATCTGCATGTGGTTTCTCTCCTCCAGGCCTCGATCTGTGGCCCCCCTTCTCTCTCTGCCCATTGCCAGTTGGCTACCGCAGGTTGCCGTCGCCGGCCACCACCGTCCTTTCCGACGCCCCCTGCTGATCTGTGGTATTTGATCTGTGCTCTCCTTGGGCTCTCTGATCTGGGATATTTTTTTGTGGTCTTCGTTGGTTATTCGGCACTCACTGCATTATTTTGGATATATTACTTGGTTTCTGACCTATGGCTGCTGATCTAAAACTTGTCGGTGGTGCCAATACTTCGAAAGATGAGTCGATTTGAATCGGCCTCTTGATAACACTACTTTGGATATTTGCTCTATTAAATTGGATGGTACTAACTATCTGATTTGGTCTTGCACGTTTAACTTGGCCATTGAAGCCCGAGGGATATTTGAATTTATTGATGGTCCGATTCCTAAACCTACAGATCCTACTAAACTGAAACGGTTTAAGTCTCAGCAATCGTTAGTTATGACTTAGATGCTTAACTCCATGAGGGCTGATATTCGCCATACCTTCCTGCTGCTTGAGACCCCATATGCGATTTGGACCACTGCAACCTATACATATTCTCAGCAGGGGAATGATGCTCAGTGCTTTGAGTTGAGAAAGAAACTTCGTACATTGGACCAACATCATCGGTCGGTCACTGAGTATTATGCCGATTTGAGTCGTGACTGGCAAGAGTTTGAACGCTTTTATGATTTTCTGGCGGGTCTTGATATGGAGTATGATCAAATTAGGGTGCAAGTGATGGGTCGTATTCCGTTTCCATCCTTGGGTGAGGCATATGCTATTGTTCAGTAGGAGGAGAGTCGTCGAGGTGCTATGTTATATACAACAACTCCCTGTTCTGCCTTAGTGGCCACTCCCCCACCGAGTGGTCATTTTAGTGCTAGTAGTGGTGTTACTGATGGTGTCTCTCTTCGGTGTGATTACTGCGACAATACCGGACACACCAGGAATTTTTGTTGGAAGTTACATGGTCGTCTTCCTCGTGGCAAGGGCAGTGGCCTGGTGGTCGTGGTCGTGGTCGTGGTTTTGTGCGTTCTTAAGCTTAGGCTCAGGTTCAGGTCTCAGAGTCTACAGTTTCTCCTTTTGTTGACTTTGGGGTTCAGTCCGGTGGTGATCTTACTAGTGATTTTTCTCAGGGGGAGATGCAAGTTCTAAGGCGCCTTATGGCTCGGGTTGATTCTCCATCTACTCTCGCTTCTACTTCCACTCAGTATGCTTACACAGATATCTCAGCTAGTGTTTTTACTGCCTCTTCTGGTATTCCTTGGATTATTGACTCCGGTGCATCTGACCATATGACAGGTTGTTCGTCTGTTTTTTACTCTTACTCTACTTGTTCT
>JABCMJ010043195.1:0-10617 GCA_014822125.1 Arbutus unedo | reverse complement strand
TACCGGTTTTTCCGGTTTGCTTGCACACCCCTAATTTTAAATGAATTAAAAGCATGAGTTTTTAATTATCCCCTTATCTAATTTTTTTTGATGATTTTTTTGTGTAATTACACATAAATTTGAGACCAAAATCATCCCTTTTTGATGTTTGATGATTTGTTTTTAAGTTGTGAGGCTTTATTTTATATGTTTTAGTATGATTTTTTGTTAAAAAATATAATTTAAAAAATGTATATTAATTTTTAGCGATAAATCCAAAATGATACATCGAAATACACCAGTACCGACATGTACCATATCACTAGCAAAAATGATACACTTTTCAGTACGAGATTGATAACTTTGCCTATGCCTCATTTGGTCTAACTCTTTTAGTATTAATATCACTAACTTTCTGGCCATTTTTTCTTGATTGTTATCATATTTGTAGTAATTTTTTTTAAATTAATCATTCATCTTGACGACATGAGTTTAAAAATTTGAAAATATGATCATATGTCTCAAGAAATTCGCTAATGATGAAAAAAATTGAATTTTGATCCATGTTTGACCATTTTTTTTGTCTTTAGTGTCGTTTTATCTAACATTTTTTTAATTTGATCTATATTTTTATGTTTTTCTGAATCTTCCTATTAAGACGAATGAGAGAACACAAAAAAATTGACAAAAATAATATAAAATTTATAAAATGTTAAATAATACTGACTGTCGTAAAAAAAAAGTCAAAACCCGGCCTTATTTTTTTAATTTCTTTCAGTTGCAGCCCAATTATCAAGTGTTGACTTCTGAATGGGCTGAATAGAACCAAACCCAATTTCGGCCCAATATGTAAGTAAACACTGTCCAGTACAACAGCCCAAAAACCCTCTCGCCTCTCCTCATTCGCCTAAAACCCTCTCTCTCCCCCCATCTCTCTCTCCAGCGAGTTGTGCTCGCAATAGCAACTTACAGTCAAGTGTCCGGTGTTCAAGGAACCTGTGATATTGCTGCTATTGATTATGTTATTTTCCAGATGAGGGTGCTCGTCTTTGAATCACTTCTTCGAAAACTTTAATGGCGTTAGCTCACCTGTTTCAAAGAAGTTTACTTGCTGCCACTACACGGCTACCCACCGCCGCAGCTAGCTGTTTTCCTTTCAGAAACACGGCCCCATGTCCGCCTCAGCTTCAGCCCTTCATGGTGAATGTTCTTAAATTTCTCTCCAATATAGTGCAAACAGATATAGTTTTTTTTTTTGGGGGGGGGGGGGGGGGGGGTTGGGGGGTGTTTGTTAAACGTAAATAATCTATTTCAATTCGTGTGATGTTTGGCATGACAAATGAAATTTGGAATTAGTAAATGTTTGTAAGGAGGAGAAAACATTGATAGTTTTCTGTATTTGTTTTTGCTTTTATTTTAGCATTTGTAAGGTAGCATTGATCTGTTCTATAGAAGGGTAATTCACTAGAAATGAAATGGGCATGCTGAAAGGCCCTTCCTTTGAGACAAGACAAAGTCAACCTGTGCCTTTCACAAGAATTTAGCATGCCCGTGATCTTTAGGTGTGCGAAGAACCTTACGTGCATTCCATAATGTTCCTAAGAACAGGTTAGGAGTATGATTTTAATTACATTGTCCAATCGGTAACTTCTTCGTCCCCTGAAAGGGAATACCTACTTTCCTGTTAGCTCCTTGGTCGGCTTGGTTGAACTACCTTCCTTGTTCCGGAAAAGAGTTAATAACAAAGTCACTTGGCTTGACTGAAGGTGCCCCTTCTCAGACTGTTCTGTTCCCTTGAGGGGACTGGTGTTGGAGTTAGAAATTCAAACTGTAGTCTCGTGTACCGGTCTTGTGTTCTCTTGCTACCTCACTGGTATAACGGGATCACTACGTTCATTCCTCCCATCCTTTCGTCAAAGAAATACTGATAATTAGACTATCGTGTGGGATTAAGTTTATAGGTTGTCCTTTTTAAAATGCTTTGTTTATGGATCATGTAATCAATATATTCGATTGTCTTGATTGGTTTATAGGGGGAAAATATAGTTGACAGAATCCTTCAGAAAACCCATGTAGTTGAGAAGGCCAGAGACTTTTTTTTATATGGAAAACACAGTATAGTTTGATATGTGATAACATTACCTTGACCTTATTTATTCTTTTTTTTTTATTGACCATTTTTTCCGTTGAATTGTTGTTACAGTTGCAGAACAGGGTAACGCAGGATCACAGTTTCTCTTACTTGGCAAGTTCTGCATTTTGTAATGGTGGCTTGAAGCTGAAATTGAGACAGCTAGGGGTATCTTGCGTGATAAAAGACAGTCAACCAAGGGTTCTCAGACTTAGAAGCTTAGGCATTGATGAGTCTAGTCGGCCCCTTACCGGTCGGTCCCCAATTAAAGTTAGGTATTCTAATAGCGTGGTACCTTTGGATATTTTTGGTCGTGGGCCGAGATCGCCTTATTGTGTTGCTTATTATGCAAAGAGGCCTTTTTCTCATGTTCCAAGAGCAACAACGAATAAAAATGATAGTGTTGGTGTTGCTGATGGAAGAAGTAATGAGAAAACTTCACCAGTAAAGGTTCCCAACAAGCACTGGAAGCGGGCGAAGTCATTTGCTGCTCACAAGAGGAATGAGGCAATGCAGAAGAACGCTTCTAACTCTACGGATTCCCAGTTAAAAGGTACTGATATCGTGAACTCAAGAGAGCAGCTAGTTGGGAATGGAGTGGTAGACGCAAGTTTGGGACCATCTGTCTCAAATTCATGTCTTGACAATAAAAACAAACTCTCCGAAGATAAAGGAAAACACAAGCAGTGGTCAAGAAGCAAGACAAGCAAAGGAAAAAGTTTTGGCAGTAACGCGGCTGTTGATGCAGCAACTAAACCAGAAGGTTCTGAACAAGTTTCCCAGCCGAAGGTACCCAACATGGCCAAAAAGAACCAGTCTTTACCTGCTACAGAGGTAGAAAAATTTCACTTGTTTAATTTTTCAAGTTTAGTTTTTATCCTAGCGAAATGTTAAGTAATGCTGCAGCTTTTCAGAAGAATTCTACCGCAAACAGTAAACCCCTGGAAGTGCTTGATAGTTCCGTTTCAACCCAGTCTGAAAAGGTTGCTGGGAAATCTTATGGAGAGGGAAAGTCTACTAAAGAGGCTAAAGTTACATCTGAAAAGGAGTCGGTACAGATCAAAAAAACTCACGCAAGCGGCAAAGCTAAGCCTCAGGGACAAAGGAGAATGCAGCCGCTGTATCCTCCTACTGGGAAATCTGTTGTGATTGTGGAGTCTGTCACGAAGGCAAAAGTAATTCAAGGCTACCTTGGTGACATGTTTGAAGTCCTACCTAGCCATGGTCATGTTAGAGACTTGGCTGCAAGGTCAGGTTCTGTGCGTCCTGATGATGACTTCAGTATGCTATGGGAGGTTCCATCTGCTGCCTGGACTCATCTTAAGAGTATCAAGGTTGCTCTAAGCGGGTATGATTTATTGTTTTCCATTTCAATCACTGATGTCAGAACATTTTCTTTGGACACACTAGTATTATGAGATAGGAGTTTATATTGTTACAATCATGTTGTTTGAATAATGCGATCATGGTTTGATGCGAGTTTGAACCTTCAAGTTGAATAAAAAATTAACTGAAACTTTCTATACAATTTGTGATCCACTGTGATCCAGCTTCGTTTCTACTGTTGTCTGTTTCGAGCTCAAAATGATGTTTTCCAACTCTCTATAAAGAAATAACAAGAGGTAGACTAGTTATATTGATTTTATGGTACCATGGTTTTTTGTTCCATTTTAACAATAGGTGTATTTCTATGTGCATACCTTGATACCTATATAAAAAGCCATAGAGTACATTCAACAAAGAGACCCTTTTGATTCATGGTTCAATATTTAGTAAAACAATATTTAACGATTCGATTCTCACTTTGACAACAATAGTTATAATCAGAAGTTCTCCCTCTGGTTTTTGTGAATTTCATTTGAAGGTGTATCTGCATTCCTCAAGGCGGACCTGTACTTTATATTGATTTGCCATTTTTAAGTAGGATATTTTCCCGTCCTGTTTAATCATTCTTTAGGTGCTAGTTTCTCACTTGCTCGCTGTTGTATCTCAGAGCAGAAAATCTTATTCTTGCATCAGATCCTGATCGGGAAGGAGAGGTTATTGCTTGGCACATCATTGAGATGTTGAAACAACAAGATGCTTTACATGAAGGTGTCACTGTAGCAAGAGTTGTCTTCAATGAAATAAATGAGTCGTCCATAAAAAGTGGATTGCAGGCTCCGCGTGATATTGATGCGAACTTGGTGCATGCTTATCTTGCACGACGGGCTCTTGATTACTTGATTGGATTCAACATTTCACCGTTGTTATGGAAGAAATTACCTGGTTGCCAGTCAGCTGGGCGAGTCCAATCTGCTGCTTTGTCTCTTATATGTGACAGGGAAATGGAAATCGACGAATTTAAGCCGCAGGAGTATTGGACTGTTGAAGTTGAGTTTAATAGAAGGGGTCAAGGTCCAATAACAAACAACTCTTTTTCATCATATTTGACCCACTTTGATTCTATGAAGTTAAACCAACTCTCCATTACTTCTCAAATAGAAGCCAAGGATATGGAACAGAGGATAAATTCATCAAACTTTCGAGTGGTTGGATCTAAGAGAAACAAATTTAGGAAAAACCCTCCTTCGCCGTATATAACATCAACATTTCAACAGGATGCTGCAGACAAATTACACTTTTCGGCAACATATTCGATGAAACTGGCACAGAAACTGTATGAGGGGATTCAGTTATCAGATGATAAGGCCGCAGGATTGATAACATACCCCAGA
Organism: Arbutus unedo; assembly: GCA_014822125.1. Lineage (NCBI taxonomy): Eukaryota > Viridiplantae > Streptophyta > Magnoliopsida > Ericales > Ericaceae > Arbutus > Arbutus unedo. Next base: position 5,790 of record JABCMJ010043195.1, on the reverse strand, counting down.
ACAGAGGGATTCAATATTTCCGATGAAGCTATGAAGGACATTCGTGCCTTGGTTGTTGAAAGATATGGACAGAACTTCACATCTAAGACTCCTCGGAAATATTTTAAAAAGGCCAAGAATGCTCAAGAGGCTCACGAGGCGATTAGGCCCACAGATATCCGTAGACTACCTTCGACACTTGGTGGAATACTTGATGAAGATTCATTGAAGTTATATGCTCTTATTTGGGCTCGTACAGTGGCATGCCAAATGGAAAGCGCAAACATTGATCAGATAAAAGTTGATATTGGAAACTCCGATCAGTCCATTGCTCTTCGGTCCACATGCTCAACAGTTGAGTTTCTTGGGTACCAATCACTCTACAAGGATTTGGAAGCTAAAACACTAAAATCCGATGAAGAAGAAGGAAAAGGCCATGATGAAACTTTCAAAGTTCTGAGTAATCTGAAGCCAGAGGATGTGTTGAGTATTGCTGAAGTGGAACTCACGCAGCGCCATACACAGCCTCCTCTGCGCTACTCAGAGGGACTATTGGTGAAAAAGATGGAGGAGCTAGGCATAGGAAGACCTTCCACATATGCAAATACTTTAAAAGTCTTACAAGATAGAAAATACGTGACAGTGAAAAACAGACTACTGTTTCCTGACTTTCGTGGTCGCATGGTGTCGGCATTTGTCTCCCACCATTTCTCCGAGGTCACAGATTACAGTTTTACAGCTGATATGGAAACAGAACTCGACAATGTTTCCGCCGGATTGACTGAATGGAAAGGACTACTTGGAGATTATTGGACAAGGTTCAGAAGGTACTGCGATCGCGCTGCTAATGTCCATATTAATCAGGTGGAGAAAATGATGGAGAAAACATTTGGGAATTTCTTGTTTGACTCTCTCCCTGATAAAAGCAGGACATGCCCAATTTGTTTGGAAGGCCAATTAATTTTCAAAGTCAGTAGGTTTGGTGCTGCATATTTTATAGGCTGTGATCAACACCCAAGTTGCAAGTGAGTATTATCTTGCATGATCTTAAATGTTATTTCCTCCCACCTTTGTATGGTATACTAGCACAGCATAGATTCGTATCGTATAATATTGCTTACGTGGCAACATTACAACATAAAGTGGAACGATGACTAATAAATGTTTTATATACTCTTAAAATCTCAACTATTTTAGGATAGTTTTTAAAGTTAGATCTGAATTTAGCTAGTGTGCAGATTATTGAAGATCCAAAATTGTGGGTTCTTGTCTGTTATATGCACATATACAGACAGTAGATGTTAAAGATGCGTAACATAATAACTGACCCTATGCAAAACTGAAGAAGCATTAATGTTACGAGTTAGTATGCTTATTATTAGAGTGTGAGGGTATTCTCTTCATTTATTTTACTCATTCTGTCTATATATAGATATTAATTGTATGTGTATTAGGGTCAGTAAGTTAAACCCTAAACACTTCTCATCTGATAACATTTAACAATGACTTTCACAAGTTTTTTACACGGTTCAGGTCACTGTGGCCGTCATTTTCATTTTTTTCAGGGGCTTCAGTGTTTATGAATGTGCAGATTGTAGTATAGAGATTTCTGGGTTGAATGATTACCGCTAGCTCTTGCTAAGTACTATTTCTTTTCTCATAGACTTTGTCTTTGTTGTCTCCATCCCTACCTGTGTGCACAGAGAGTGGAAAAGTGTAGATGGATTTTTATCTATACGGTGTGTTGTAATGGTGATAGATGTAGTTTGTGCCCATTATCCATCAGGGCACAGTGTGTGTGCATTAGGAAATTGAGGTTGTTTAACTACCTTTGTCAGCGCAAGTGGCTGTGGGGTTACACTGAGGTAGAGGTTTTGGTGCAGGACGCACCTCCCAATCTTAACAGATGAAATGGAAATATAAGGTTCATGTAGATGGAAAAATAAGGTTCATGTAGATAACCATCTTTTTTATTGTGATTACCTTACGTAGATTGATGCTGCGATTTTGCAGGTTTATTGCTAAAACGATGTATGGTGATGATGAGGAAGAGGATACTCCTCAAAATGAAAACACGGTGGAGCCGCCAAAATTTTTAGGTCTTCATCCCGGCTCAAATGAGAAGGTTCGCGTTGTTTTGATTTAACTGTTAATCATGCATGAATCTTTGTCCATTTTATAATTTCATTATTTCTTCTAATGCGTGTATGGGAAACTATCCTTATCGTTCAGATTCTCTTGAAGAATGGTCCTTATGGGTACTACATCCAGCTTGGTGAAGACAGGAAGGGATACTCACCTAAAAGAGCTTCAGTGCCTCAGGAACGTGTACGTTATTGAGTATCACTATTAAAATTATGGAGCCTTATTTCCTTATCTACTACCACTATATCCGTATACACAAGTGCTTGTGTTGTCCATCTACGGGTCTTTAGTCAAAATGGGTTATCTGCTGTATATCAACTTTGTTGTTTTATGTGTGGTTTCAGGGTACTATAGTGTATCCTTGGATATGCCAATAAGAGTAAATATAAGCTAAAAAAATAGTTATACCCACCATCAAATGGAAAATATATTGCATACATTGAAAAAAGACCACGATAACTCATAATTTCTCGTTTTCAAACTCTAATACGATTTAAAAAATTTATGATGTCTTATGTGGTGTATCACACCGTGAGTTATATGGGTATCACAAAAATATATATTTAAGCGTAAGCTAAACATTTCCGTTTTAGCTGAATTGTAAAATCTCATCATAGGCGTATAGTGAGAATTTTTTAAAACAATAAGATATGTTCAGATATGCTTATCGATTTACATTTATATGTATCAAATTGTAGGATACGTATCGCGAATTTTGATAACACAAGGGGTAAGGGTAATTACTTGGCCTCTAGTGGTCACAGAAGATATATTGGCAGTTAATTTCCTTTTTTTAATCCTTTTTTCCATAACCCGATTGGTTCAGCATTTTTTTTATATATTTTCATATTTGACTAACAGTTCCATAATATTTTCTAATATTAAACTCGTACATGATTCGAAACATTTCTTGTTTCAGGTAAAACAAGCAGATCCCGTTACCCTTGAAGATGCTATTTACTTGTTGCGCTATCCTGTGACATTGGTATGTCTAGGTCAAATTAAATTTCCTTTTTCTTCTAAGTTTTATAACGATGAAGCTCATTTCGCCTCACTTTGTGTTAGGGAAACCATCCTGACGATAGTCTGCCAGTTTTGGTAAAGGTTGCACGGTTCGGATTTTCTATAAAACATGGGCGCACAAACGCGCCAGTGCCCAAGGTATATCTTTTTTTTCGAGGCATGCCTCTATTAACTAGTTGTGATCATTCCTAACGCTGGTACTTCACTAAATTTATTAAGCTTCAGTCTTTATAGTTCTATATTTACCAATATAATAAGCGTGCACACCTGGTTGGTTTGGCTACGTAAGCTTTTTCAAGGACTCAGATGCCTCCGCCTCTTTCTGATTGGTGATGCCAGAGTCAATAAAGGCCGAAGGGTCTGTATCGTTCCTCACTTCGCGGCACTTCTTTCCGACTATGTCACCGACGAGATTTTGTTCAGCCCGTAGCTTGGCCAGCCTTTCCTTGTTAACCAACATGTCCTCTTCTCTTCCTGTCCCACCTAAACAAGTCATAGGAGCAAAAAAGTAAGGCTCCTGGAAGAGAAAAGAAAAATTAAAGGAGAGTTGCCTCTTTCAAAAGCTAGGGCCTCACTAGTTGGTTCACGGCCGATGAGGTACTTGGCTAATGTCTCCGAGGTCACCAAACCATATTAACATCCAATAGCACAACTTCATAAATGGAAACTAGAACCTACATAGCTAGAGGATGCAGCCCAATTTATATGCAGGGGCATACATAGTTCTACACTTGGGTATATAGAGGGTTCGCGGCATTCTTATCATCTTGTTTGTTACGTGTGGGATGTAGTTTTAGAAAGAAAAAGGGTTAAGTGAAGCATAGGAGATGTATGTGCAAGACGCATAAATTTGCCCGTTGAATGTGGAGGGACGTGAGAACTGATGAGTTAGTATTTTTGACAAGTACGACTGTTTATACTTCTGCAATTAATAAAGACAAAGCCAAAGGAAAGTTACTCGAGTCTGGATTAGTGCTACCCGATTCCACCAGAAAGAATATAGGGATGTTATCAAACACCCTTCACTATTGAACAATATACTTTGTACGGTAGATTAAGAAAAGTTTACATATCAATTGGCCGGTATATATTTACATTTTTTAGTGGTAATTATTTCCGTTCCTGCTCATGCCCTCGTCTTTTGGATTTCTTTTGCTTTTGTATGTCAACCTTATTCTGTTGTATGGGAACCTTAGTCTGTTCTATGTTTCTGTATGTGTCAACCTTTGTCCCCAGAACATGAACCCAAGAGATATAACCCTGGAGAAAGCATTAAAGCTTTTGTTGAGTAAAGCCGCAAAACGATCTGGCCGACCCAAGAACAAACCAAAGCTTGAAGAAGCCGTAGCAGTTACGTAAGGAAAGCATATTGTAGCCCAGAGTATAAGCGATTTAAATGGACGGTCTGCATGTATATATCATATATGGAACGACATCCATCCGCAACATTTCGTGCTTCTCCAATCCTTCCATTACTGGTTTGGAGCAAGTGTTAATTTTTGTTGTAAAGTATGCAACCATAGTGTTCCTTTTTCCAGTTCTTGAGTCATGAACTACATGCACCTTCCGGACATGTGGGGTTTTATTTAATTTTTTGGTTCGAATAATTCTCGAGCCTATTTGATCCGAATGACGACGGCTGTGGTTCTGAACAAGGAAACAAGTAAGATTTTTCTGGAGTGTTTTTTAAACTATTTTTAGGGAAAAAAAAACTCTGGGATGTTGTTTGGTATAAGTGTTTTAGAAAAAATTTGGGAGTTAAATTTTTTTAGCATTTTCGAGATATATTTTTCTCTCTCTTCTTTTATAGAGAGATAAAGTTATTTAGAAAAAAATAAAAATATTTGAGAAATTTTTTTCAGAAACTTGTTTAGAAAAAAAAATTTCAAATAAGCAAACGAACACACTGTAGTTCTAGTATTCATTTTAGTTTTTGTATATTTATTATTGCCGATCACTTCTTTAAACGTAGTTCTTGAGACTTCCAAGAACGACGGGAAATGGCTGTATGTATCAAAACTTTTATGTATAGAGGTGAAAAACCCTCGGAAGGTTAAATTGCATACTGAAACCCTTTTGAGAATTTGTAGATAGGAACCGCTAGTAGGGTTGAAAAGACAGATGTGTAAATAAGGCAAATGTTTGGCCTTGGGCCTGTTAGGAGTTATGGTAAAGGTTTATTATTTGTCACTCTAAATGTGGATTTGTCATATTTAAAATTTATTTATTTTTTATATTTCAAATATAGTATGTGGTGGATTATTTTATAAATTAGTTATTTTTTATATTCACGTTTTATCCTCCTTTTATACCTTCCAACTATTTACAAAATGCCATTCTATGTCATTGTCAATTATGAAAATGACATTTACTTATTTATATTTACTTGTTTTTTAAAAAAATATTTAACCCAATTTTTTATAACTATGTCCATTTATGATAAATCACTTTTTTTATTGTATTTCTTTTTTAATTAAATTTATCATATTTTTTTTAAAAATTTTGATGGTCAACAAACCCATCACACTAGAGAATCTTTACTCGGTGTCAAATATGTTGGCGTACTTAAATGCAATGAGATTTTGGGTCCTATTGAAGAAAAAGTCAATACCCTTATTGATGAGTTGAATTTTTGGTTAAAAT
>JABCMJ010043192.1:0-12019 GCA_014822125.1 Arbutus unedo | reverse complement strand
CCCCATTTGACTAGATTTACTATAGCTGTGAAGTCGTCGTCCATCAAGACAACATCAGCACTCTCCCTTGCAACCTGTGGATAAACAAGCAAGATGATTAAGAATGAAAATGATGCAAAAGAAGAGAAGCCGTTGTTCAAGAAAGAAGAGAAGTCAAGGCTGTGTTCGGTTGAGTGTTTCTTAAACGATTTTTGGAAAAAAAAATTCTGAGATGTTATTTGGTGCAAGGTTTCAGAAAAAAAGTTTTCGGCATTTTCGAGCTACTCTTCTTTTATAGAGAGATGAATGTTTTTTGGCAAAAAAGTAAAAATGTTTGGGAAAAAATTTCCCAAACAAGTTCCCAAAAATTTTCTGAATTCCCAACCGAACACAGCCTCAAGTCATTTCCTAATTCCTAGTACACGGAAAGGTTACAATAAATGTATAGTTTTCTACTTTGTATGGTCTGTTATGCCATGATGCACGAATCACAAACAGAAAATCACAGAAAGACAACAAGATTTACATGGTTCACCAAATTCGGGTACATCTATGCGGGCATCGGACTCACTATGAACGGAGGATACCAATCTCTCAAGCTTTCTATCTTTCTGTATTCTGCCTCACTTACACTTGCTCGTCACACTTTTCAATTTCAGAAAACATATGCATTGTAAATCATCATAATCACCTACCACTACGGTGTGGGCTGCTAGGGAGGCTATCTAGGTGAGTTAAAAAATGGAGCTCCTACATATTTATTAACAAATTCATTAACCTTCAAATAAGATCGCCATAGGACTACAAAAAATACAATATTTTTTTGTTACTTCACAGTTCACCTAATTTAATTTAAAACTTGACACTAAAAGTTCGACCAAAGTAATTTTACTTACTTTATTAATATAATTGAGATCTCATAAAAAACTGTTTTCCAATATTTTGTAACATGTATGTTAATCACACAAATAACAAAATCACCGCCTGGGGATAATAATTTGTTATCAGCTTGAAGTAGCAAAATTTATGATTTTTTTATTCGTCTTCAATGAAAAATAAAAAATATGAATATCGTAATTAAAGGAACCACTGATGTAAAAATTAACTTATTTTTTCCATATACTTTTTTTAATTATTTAAATTAATCTTCTCAGAATTAATAAGAAAAGTGAAAACATATAACTAAGAGATGAGAAACGTTTGACAAAAGAGAAAAGGACTACTAGGCAATACATCCAAGTTGATTTTTTTTCCAAATCTCAATTCATTAAACAAAATATGCGGGGAAACAATTATCATCGCTACATTACAATATATAAATGTTCTATGCTTTTACCGATTGAGATTGTTTGTTCATTGGCAGTGTGTGAGAGTAATCCATATCCCAAACCTCCCCAACAACACGGACCCTAAATTTTTCATGCCAAAAATTATTTCGATATGAAAAATGAAGACATCAAGTCTTACAACCCCAAGGAAGAAAGTAGAAACTGGGTTGTGGTGCAGCATTCAATGCATTTTCTTATGCATATAATATTTATTACTATTTCTTCATATTTGGGGGCCCTACATTGTAACTCTCTGATTCTCATAGACGTTAAACAAAGAATTTTCTAAGAACTCAAATATTGATCATTTCATATTAAAAGGGGAAATACTAGTTTGAAGTACAAAATATTGAAATACGAAAGTAAAGTCCTTTCAAAATGGAATTTTTCATACAAAAGACTTTACAATACGATTTCAGAGCACTAAACTATGTAAACCACAGCTCTATGAAGTTTTCGTCCCCGGCGTTGTTGTTGACTGGATATTCCGAGTCTTCGTTCCATCTTTAGTACCTGACGTGAAATGCCAGGGGCAGAAAGTAGCATCATGAGCTGTGAAACTCGACAAACAATCCTACCCTTAGATCCCAAATTCATGTGTACTGTTAGATAATTGTAGTGTGAGGTGTGAGGCTAGTTTAGTCATTTATCATTTCTGTCTTATTAGTGTGCTCACTCTCTCTATATATATGAATGATATGTGTGTTAGGAAGATTAAGAAACCCTAAACACTTTTCAGTCTCTCTCACACCATGGTATCAGGACCAACCTAAAACAATAAAACCTAAACACTCTTCATTAGATTTATTTCACTCATTCTCTTAGTGAGCTATCGTTAGAAGATTACTATGCCCAGTTTCGAGGTATATGTGAGGAGCTCAATATTTGCCAACCTCTTTCTCCTGATATTCAGGTTATGCAGCCCTAGCATGAGTCCATACATATGGCTCGGTTCTTATGTGGCCTACCCACCTCTTATGATCCCATTCGCTCTCAATTGTTAGGGGCTTGTGACTTACCTTCTTTGACTGAAGTCTTTAGCCAGCTTCGCCAGTCGTGCGTTTCTGATACTAGCACTGTTAACTAGAACCCTCAGATCGTTCTGCTTTCGCGGTTTCGCCTCTGTTGTTACTAGCGGATTTGGTACTTTCACTGGCCATGGCCATGGCCGTGAGACAGAGGGAGGTGGTCGTAGTTATCGCGGTAGTGACTCTGGTCATGGCGGCCGTAGTTTTAGTCGTGGAGGCCGCCAATCAAGGGGAGGTGGTTGTGGTAGAGGTCGTGGTTCCAAATTGTGCACTAACTATGGAGAAACCAGTCATACAGTGGAATATTGTTATGATCTTAATGGTTTTCCTCAGGCTCATCAGGTCGCTACTTCAGAGGATATTGGACAGGTTACTCACTCTGCTGATACTGCGGAGACTATATCTGCAAAGGAGTACTAGCACCTTGTGTCACTTCAGAGTCCCTTTATAGAGACTATCTCCATTGCTATGCTTGCTCAGACAGGTTCTTCTATGGCTTGTCTTGCATCATCTCATTCTTCTACTCCTTGGGTTATTGATACCGATGCATCTGATCATATGACTGGTACATTTATTTCTTTGGTCATCAATCTGTTGGTAACTCATCTCTTGTTACCCTACTTGATAGTCTACCATTCATATTACTGGTTTGAGTTATGTTTCTATCACTTCCTCTCTTACATCTATTTTCTGAAGGAGACTAGATTGTTAGGGTCGCGCCTTGTATAGATACCTGTGGATCCTAATGTCAAATTTTGCGTTGATCATGTGGAGCTCCTTTCTCATCCGTGACAGTATCGTCGCTTGGTTGGAAGGTTGAAATACCTCACCATTACTTGTCTTGATATCTCCTTTGTTATCAGTACGGTGAGTCAGATTATGTCAGCTCCTCGTCTTCCGCATTGGGAAGCAATTCTTTGTATTGTTAAGTATCTTAAGGTCCATCCTGAATGTGATTTGTTTTATTGGTCTAATGGTCATCTACGTGTGAGGCCTTTATTGATGTTGACTGGGCAGGATCACCATAGGATAAACGATCAACGACCGGTTATTGTACTTTTATAGATGACAATTTTGTTATCTGGAAGAGCAAGGAACAAAAAGTCATTGCAATATCTAGTGCAGAAACTGAGTATAGAGCCATGGCTCAAGCTACATGCGAGATTGTATGGCTGCGGTCTTTACTCAAGCAATTAGGGTTTGGTGTGCAGCTACCCGTACCTATGTATTGTGATAATCCTGCAAATATTCATATTACTTCAAATCTCGTGTTTCATAGAAGAACGAAGCATATTGAGTTGAATTGTCATATTATTCGAGAAAACATCGAAGATGGCGCGTTGGCTACCCCCATTATGTCTAGGGGCTTAGTTAGTTGACATTTTCACTAAGCCTTTTTTCAAACCAAGATTAGAACTCTTGTGTAACAAATTGAGACTTTGTGATATTTACTCTCAAGATTAGAACTCTTGTGTAACAAATTGAGGGGGAGTGTTAGATAAATTAGTGTGTTTGGGAGATTAAGAAGCCCTAAACACTTTTCAATCTCTCTCACAACATGTACAACAAAATGTATGATGCACAGTTATACGAAAAACGCCAACACATAAGTGCGTGAAATAACAGGTGTCACTACTGAAGTCAAGACGTACTGGTAGTATCAATCCTAGAAGTCCAAGTGTGAAATCTCAAGTTGAATCATATCTCCAAAACATTTTGTTCTAACTATGCTTAATTACCACGTCGTAGAACGTCAATTGAGTGTGTTAATTATCACGTCATTAAACAAGGAGCATATCAGAGCATGTCGTACGATTGGGGTGGATCAATGCACGTGCTTAATTACCACGTCATAATAGATCTATAGAATCATTATCTTCCATATCCATGATGTTCTCGTTTGTTATGATCTCAATCCTTATGCTCTTGACCAGTATTCCCGATCACTGCCGTTCCCAAATCTTGGTTCTCATTCGCCATGTACCCAGCCGTTATGTTTCTCGTTCGTTGTGTCCGAACACCAAAATACAATCTAAACTCCACTTCGACCACAATTAAACTTTATGAAAGCAGACATGACACGGCTCAAGAATATAACTCGGTACAAGAATATAACTCAACTCAAGACATGACACGACTCAAGACTCAACTCGGCTCAAGATACAATTCAGCTCAAAACACCTATATGGCTCAAGACATTAGGTCTGCTCAAGTTATAACACGGCTCAAGACATCCTAAATACAAACCATAATCTTGAGGTATTAACCACAATGTTCAAGTCACCTATAACTATGTTCTTACGCATTGTGTACGGATGTATTCATGGGACCCAAAGTCCAATATCATCAAATACCAAAGTGGTTCAATAATCATCAAATAATAATTCAAATAATGTCAAGTTTGAAGTTCAAGTATGCACATAATCATGAATGCAGCGTGCGGTGTTACAATGGCCCGGTATTGGTTTGGAACAAGGTCAATAATCAACGCTTGACATGTTCCGAAATATCACGTTCTAGACATAGTCCAATAATGTTCACAAAGATTCTAATCATGGCTTAACCCATCATAGTTTATGATTTATCATGATATGGTTTTCAAGTTCGAAGTAATCAATAAGTATTGATGTGAAACAGATTACATATGTACCGGTAGAAGAAGTCTTCTACCAGTAGAAGCTAGGAATCACTAAATCAAATAGTAGCACTTTGTACCGGTAGAGGTTCACAATTTAATAGAACAGTGGTACTTTGTACCGGTAGAGAGCTAAGGTTCTACCAGTAGATGCATATCCAAAATGAGACAGTGGTGTACCGGTAGAAACTTGGTACTTTGTACCGGTAGAGAACAAGTTTCTACCGGTAGAGGCTATGTTTTCATTGAGACAAAAATCATGTATTGGCAGAGAACAAGGTTCTACCGATAGAGGTGTCATCGCCTTCACTAAAACCCTAGGTTTTCCACTGTCGGAGCTTAGTGAAGCTCATGAGGAGATACACAAACATCAATTAGAGGTGTAGGGAGGGATGGTTTACCTTGATTGAGGCTCAGGAGGAGCTCGAATTGTATTGGTTTGGAGGTGGAGGTGGGTTTCTCTCTCTAATTTGAAAACTGTAAAGTTTTGGAATCCCTAAAATTGAGGTTTACCTATCATTGCAATCAATATATAAGTACAAATAGGAACATAATTACACTACAACTCTCTAACCCTAAGTTAATTACTAATTGCACAACTAATATACATATGGGGCCATATCTTAACACTCCCCTTAAGTCGGTGCAAAGATATTAATCAAGCTCAACTTGGACACAATGGGATGAAAAATCTTACTGTCAAGGCCTTTTGTGAATATATCCGCTAGTTGATCTTCAGACCGTACAAAAGGCATGCATATCAAACTCTCGCTCAAGAGAAATATCTGTCAATCTCTATATGTTTCGTTCTGTCATGTTGAACAGGATTATGAGCAATGTGTATAGTTACTTTATTGACACAGTAGAGTGTCATCGGACTATCATCTCCAATCCCCAAATCATGTAACAAGGTGTGAAGCCACAAGAGTTCGCAAGAACCATGAGCCATAGCTCTATACTCGACCTCTGCGCTAGATCGAGCAACCACTGATTACTTCTTAGGTAACCAAGTTTTCCCCAATGAAAGCACAATAGCCAAAGGTAGAGCGTCTGTCATCTACGTACCTTGCCCAGTCCACATGAGTAAATATCTCCAGAAGCAAATTACCATGGGGAGAAAACAAAATCCCTTTTCTGGAACTGACTTAAGATACCTCAAGATATGATAAACAGCATCCATATATGCGATATGTGGATCATACTTAAACTAACTAAAAATCCCATAACGTATAAAATATCCGGTCTAGTGTGAACTTAAATAAATCAAACGACCCACAAGTCTCTGATATCTCTCTTTGTCAGTACGTTTCCCCCGTATCTCCACTAACTATGTAGCATGGACACTCCTTAGAGGTCCTCGTACCCGTGTCGGACACACTAGAGACACACCGGAAAATGTATTTAACACGTCATTTTGGCGTGTCCAATTAATTTAATTTATTTTTAAAGGGGAACACGCGGGGGACATGGCGAGGACATGGATTGGGATATGGCAGAGGTAAATTTGTTATTTTTTTTAATTTTTTGGGAAAAATATGTTATTACATAATATATGGATTAAAACTACAATTAAAGGTTTAAAATCCTCAAATACCACAAAAGATCTACGTTTCATCTCCATCTCCACAGCGATCTCTGTACAGTGGTACGTTTCTTGCTCCAAATATGTGTTTTTTTTTTCAATATATTTAATCAGCTAAATCATAATATATTCATCCAGGGCATCTCTTTGATTTGTATTGATTGTAGTGTTGTTTTGTTTGAGTAGTATTAATGTTCATTCATTAATCACTATATAGTATGTATGTACACATATGCTATATGTAAAAAAAATTTGTCGTGTCCCCGCCATGTCCATATCCCCTTTTTTTCAAAAATCTTGCATCCTGTGTTCATGTCTGTGTCCGTATCCGTGTCCGCGTCCGCGCTGCATAGTTCACTAAGATGATTAACCTCAATAGGAAAATCTACAGCTTTACAACCTAACATACATGTTTCCTCCAATAAATCAATAATGTACTTCCGTTGGGAGATAAAAATGTCTTTGTCAGACCTCGTCACTTCCATCCCACGAAAGTATTTCATTGATCATAGATCCCTAACCTCGAATTCTTGAATCAGCTAAGCTTTAAGGTCAGAAATTTCCCCCACGTCATTACCTGTCATTATCATATCATCAACATAAACAATTAGGATAGCAATCTTGCCACTACTTCCTTTATAAACATAGTATGATCAACATTACTCTGTCGATATCCAGATCTCAACATAGCTTTCGAAGAACTGTCAAACCAAGCTCTTAGTGATTGCTTTAACCCATATAAAGCCCTTTTCAATCTACACACCTTTCCTTCACTTGTAGACGAGAAAAAACCCGAAGTTATCACCATATAGACTTCCTTTTTTAAGTCACCATGCAGGAAAGCATTTTTCACATCAAACTGTTAAAGAGGCCAATTCAGATTTGCAACACAAGAAAGTAGAGCCCGTACATAATTCATTTTTGCTACCGGAGCAAAGGTCTCTTTGTAGTCAATCCCATAGGTTTGAGTAAAATTCTTAGCAACAAGTCTCGTCTTGTATTTGTCAACTATCTCATCTGCATTCTATTTAACAGTGAACATCCATTTACAGCCTACTGATTTTTTTCCTCCCTGAAGGAAAAATGGTTCCCAAGTACTATTTTTTTTCCAAAGATGTCATCTCTTCTACCATAGCTTCCTTCCACTTAGGTATCTTAATCGCATCCTACCAATTCTGTGAAATAAATATAAAAGAAAGAGAGGAAACAAAAGCATGATATAAAGGGGACAAACGATCATATGAGACAAACTGAGAAATAAGATGTCCGGTACATTGTCTAACGCATTCTGGAGAGCAACAAGAATATTAAGATCACAACTCAAGAAAGGATGCTTCAATAGGAGAAGATTCATTACCCGATAAATGAGCAGTAGAATCTAGTACTGGAACTGGAACTGGAACTGGCATTGGTGATCGGTAAGATGGCATCACACATGAAGATTTGCCTTTTCTCTTACATGTCTGCAATACAACTGGCTTTCCAAGCTGTTGTTCATGCCCAACCTCACCAGTGTCTTTATCTGCCTTGTCAACAGATATAGGTTCCTCTCTATCAATAGTGGATATGTCCCCCTCACTAGGAGACGATAAAAACATCTCTTCCTCCCTAGCAAATGATGACTCCCCATGAAGAAATAGAGTGGAAGGAGAGTAAAAGGACTTGGTCTCGCAAAAGGTAGCATCCATATAGACAAAAAATTTCCAAGAGTAAGGATCGTGACACTTATAGCCCTTCTGGGTAGACGAGTACCTAACAAAGACACTTATGAGCTTTAGGACCCAACTTGCCACCCACGGGGTGGGAAGCGTGGACAAAACAGACACAGCCAAAGACTCTCGGAGAAAGAGAAGAAACCAAACACGTGCAGGGGAGACATGCAATAGGAGTTTTCAATTGCAAATCACTAGAAGACAGACGGTTGATAAGATAAGTAGCTGTCAAAATCGCTTCTCCCAAAAAATATTGGGTAGATGCATGGTGATCAGAAACGAGCAAGCAACTTTAGCAAGGTGACGATTCTTGCATTCAGCAATCCCATTTGTTGTGGGGTGTCAACACAAGTCGTCTGAAAGAGAATACCATGATCATCCAGATAGGCCAATATACTCAGGGCCATTATCACTACGAAGAATTTTAATATTGGTTTCAAATTGTGTGCGCACCATCCGATGAAACGACGTGAAACAAGAAAATACCTCACTTTTGGACTTGAGGAGATATACCCAAGTAACACGAAAATAACAATCAATAAATGTAACAAACCGACGAAAACCTTTAAGAGAGGTAATAGGAGATGGTCCTCAAATATCAGAATGAATAACCATAAAAGGAGAAACACTTCTTTTATTAATAGGAGAATAAAATGAACGTTTATGTTTTCCAAGTTCACAAGCTTCACAAAAAAACTGACTCCTAGGACAAGACTTAGTTAAATGAGGAAATTTTTTCTCTAAAATACCAAAAAAAGATGACCCAATGCAGTAAAAAATATCATAACTACTATCTACGTGTAGGGCCTGGCCAAATGTGCAAACTCCAAAAACTAGAGATCATCATGTGTTTTACCACTGCAAATCACATTTCCCGTATCCAGTTCTTGAAAAACAATATGAGAAGGAAAAAATGTCACAGAACAATTTGCAGAATGGGTAAAACTACTAACAAAGAGCAAATTAGTAGCAAAATTTAGAATATGTAGAACTGAAGAAAGAAAAATAAAAGGAGAATAACAAATGGAGCCTTTTCCTGAAATAGCAGAGAGCAATTCATATGTTATTCTGACCTTATCCTTACCAGAATAAATAAAGTAAGAATAAAAAACAAACGAACCTATCATATGGTCGGATGCACCAGAGTCGATAATGCAAGGAATACTAGAAGAGGCAGTAAAGGCACTAACTGAGATACATGTGTCAGCATACTGAGTAGAATGAGAAACCATGAAAATAGAAACAGTAGTAGATGGAGAATCAGCCCGAGCCATAAGGCACATGAGAGCTTGCATCTTCCCCTAAGAAAAGACACCAACAAGATTAGAACCGGACTGAACCCCAGAGTCAACCAAGTAGAAACTGTAGACTCCGAGACATGAGCATGAGCCTAAGAACGCGTAGATCTACAACCACGACATCCACCTTCTTTGCCACAAGGAGGGCGACCATATAAGTTCCAACGAAAATTCCTAGTATGTCCGGTATTTTCGCAGTAATCACACCGGAGAGTGGCACGATCAGTAAGGCCACTGCTAGCACCAGGCTGACCACTCGGTGGAGGAGTGGCCAATAAGGTAGAACGAGCAAAAGTAGGAGTAGGCAACATAGCACCCCGCCGACTCTACTCTTGCTGAACAATGGCATAAGTCTCGCCCGTGGATGGAAACAGATAATACTCATCGACCGACCGATAGTGTTGATCCAATGTACCAAGTCTCTTTCTCAACTCAAAGTACTAAGCATCATTCCCTTATTGAGAATATGTACAGGCTGCACTAGTCCAAATCGCATACGGAGTCTCAAAAAGCAGAAAGGTGTGGCGAAGATCAACTCTCATGGAATTAAATAACCATGTCATGACTAAAGATTTCTGATACTTAAACTGTTTTAGGTCAACGGTGGCCGTTGCTTTAGGAACCGAACCCTCAATGAATTCAGACATCATTTGGGCTTCAATGGCCAAGGTAAACGTGCGAGACCAAATCAGATAATTGATACCATCCAACTTAATAGGGCAAATATCCAAGATAGTATTGTCAAGAGTTCCAAAACGGCTCGAATCATCCTTCACACCACTTGTACCACTGACAACAATCTTAGGATCTTCAGCCATAGGTCAGAATGATAAAGAATGATAAGAAACCAAGGAAATATATCCGAAATAAGGCAGCGATCTCCGAAGAACCAGCGAACAGGGAGACCAATAACACTATGGAGGTTAGAGAACCAACAAGGGCACAAATACCAGCGAACAGGAAGACCACCAGAGAGCACAAATACCACAGATCAAAAACCAGTGATGTCACAGATCGCAACAACACCAGAGAACACAAATGCCCCAAATCCAAAAAGCCAGCGATTGACGACCAACGAGAAGGACGATGGCCAGCAACAGAGAGAGGGACAGCCACAGATCGGGAGAGAGAGAGAGAGAGAGAACTCAGAGCTAGCTTAAGAGAGATCACAATTAGGCGGTGTCGGTGCCAGCATACCAGGCAGCAACTGACAGCGGCGGCTAGGTCATATCATAGAGATTAGGGTAAAAACAAGGAATCGTTCGATCAAGACAAAAGCACTGATCGTCGCTCTGATACCATGTAAATTACTTCTCTCTCATGAATTTTCGGCTCTCTCTCACTCTTAAGCTTTGTAAACTTCTAAATGCATGGGGATGAAGGGAGAAGGAGTGGGAGCTCTTATAGAAGAAGAGGGGAGTGAGGTGTGTGGATGTGAGTGATTTGGGGATGGGGTACAGTAGGAGTTGAAGGGAGAGAGGGATTGATGTGAGAGGAGACGGAAGAGAGGGGAGAAGGTGGTTTTGCAGAGGAGAGGGTGGAAGGGTTGGAGTGGCATGGGGGAAATGGTGGTGTAAGGGGGTGGGTGAAGTACTGCAGGAGAAGGAGGAAGAACAAGTGGGCCGGGATCTGGTGTGGGGGAGTCCAAGGAGTTTCTGGCGAGGAAAAAAAGGGAATAATTTGGTGTGGTGATGGCACATGGTACGGGGGTATGTACATGTATACATGTATGAATGTATGTATGTTATGTATAAGAATATGAACATGAATCGTATATGTGTACAAGAAATACACGGAACATAATTCAAAAGTGCAAAAAATAATTCTATTGCATTAAAAAATTCGGGTCCTTGCATATATTGAGCCAAAAATTGGGGGCCCTAATCGGCGGTTTGTGGGCTTTATGCCTAGGGTCAACCCTGGCCGGAGAGACAGCCAGCCCTGTCTGCAGATTCGTGTCGACTAAAGATGCTTGAGGTCAAAATTGCATTGCATGAGTACATTGGTGCTAATTGAACAATTAAATTTCTAAAAACAGTCAACTGAGCTGCCACTACAGTTGGAAAAGTGTGTTGGCATATGTGAGAAGTATAGAGGTATCTGTGGAAGTGTAGTGAAATAAGTGAAATGTGCACCGGTAATCTTATTGTTTTAACATTTTCTTTACCACTGGACGCCCAATGGGCGGTCAATAGCAGAACCCATCTAACAATATGGGTGAATCTGAATGATTAATCATGTGAGAGCCATGAAGATAGAAAGAGTAACAAAAAAATTAGAGTTCCCATTGTTTGAACGCAAATCAAGTAAGAACAACACCTCTGTTCCAGCTATGCCCATTGCAATTCCAACATCTGCCGCATGAAGCGCAGAAGCATCATTTGTCCCATCACCAGTCACGGCAACAGCTTCCCCAAGTCTAATCTTCAACTGGGTCACCATAGTGTACTTATCATC
>JABCMJ010043185.1:0-12515 GCA_014822125.1 Arbutus unedo | reverse complement strand
TTATTATCGCAAAATATAGTAAACTGTCTGTGATATACAAATTAAACAAAACAGAAAACAGAAAACAGGAAGTGTTACCAAACATAGCCTTAGAGTTATGAAAAAATTTACAATAATGATAAACTAAATTAACCATCGCGAAAACAGGAATATATACCTTTTTTTGGTAGTTATAGTATAAGGAATAGACTGAATTTAGAATTTAGACTAATAAGAAAATGTTTGAATCAATCATTTTTTCTTAGGAATAAAAACGCTAAAATTTGGGTAAATAAATTTTGAGGGTGATTCGAGTATTTTTTTTTAAAAATAGGACAAAAAGTTAACCTTCAAAAATGTATAGAATGAAACACTAGGTATCTCTTATAAATAGGACTAAACAATAAATATTCCTGTGTGTATGTGTGTGTGTAATGACCCAAGGTTTTAACTAAATAGTCCGAGCACTTTATTTCACTTACTCTACGTATATATTTTTATTTTGTGTGCATACATATACATATGTGTGTGTGTGTGTTAATGTATTTATTCTATTTATGTATTATGTGTACATATATATGTAAATCTTATAAATCTTATTAGAATATTATATATAAAAACTTTTATTATATTTTATATTTTATACAGTAGTGAGTGTGTGTATGTGTGTACATATATATCCCCCTTCTCTGTCTCTCCTCCCTCGCGGTACACACTCTTTCCTCCCTATTCACACCTGACAATCACTACGTCACCACCTCCCATTACCACCAGCTTGTGCCACCACTCTACCCTTTGTCAACCATCATCCCCCTAGGCTTCCATGGCCGCCCCTATATACATCGCCCCCCACCGTTCAATTTTTCGAAAATTCCTCCCAACCCTTGATCAAACATCTCCCTTTCCCCTATAAATAAAGACTCTCATCTCTCATAAACTCACGCTACAATCATTTGGAGCTGCAAGCAAGGAGAAGAGAAGAAGAAAAAAGGAAGACGAATGAAGGAGATGAAGTTCCGATGAAACTCTGCCGAACCGAGTCAACAACCGAAATCCGCTCGAACCTCGGCCAAACTTCGAACCAATTGTATGCCCCTTCTCTTGAATCATTTTGAGTGTTTTGGTAGAATATTATCCTTAATAGAGCTTCGTCGAAGGAGAAAATCGGAATTACAGAGACTACCGATTTTTCCTAGATCCGGTTGACAATCTGGATTTCAATCCGGCTGCAAGTTCAAATGACCGGATCCGCTTCTGGACGGACTTCCGAATGGAATTTTGATTGAAATTAAATTAATTTTTGATATATTCAATTTTACCTAATATTTCTATTATTTACAGATTGTACCTTTACTAATATTATATTATAATTTAAAGAATTTTTTTTATTATAATTAAACTTTTTCTAGTTTACATAAGAATTAAACTATTATTATTATCAATTATCAATTAAATTAATTTTAAGAAAACTTACGCTATCATTCTTTTTGAAAAAATATATTACAATTTTAACTTACACAAAAATATACTTGTCTTGTACTATATTATTAACCAACTTTTTAGAATATATTAAATAAACATTTATACATATATCAATCTTATTATTACGTAATTAGATTTCAATTATCTAAATGTCAGTGTCTTGATTATATGATCTTGATATGATAGTTATTAGCTAAATGATATCATAAACTCACTCTGATCATTTAGATCTTAACTTAAACAAAATACGTATATTCCATGAATAAAAATACTCATGTTAGGTTGTCATTTAATTCACATAATTTATGTTTCGTTAGACCACAAATGATTTAGAATACGTAAGAATATACTTAACCTACACGTGACCATAAAACGGACCAGTTTCTGAAATTAGTTTATGTCATATTCATTATATACTATTTCGTCTCAATTTCATCTCATGCTTTACTTATTTGAATTACTGGATTTCAAATACCTATGTTACAATTGAGCATGATGATAAAATTTATCAATGTTACAAAATTATATACTCTGACTATTTGGACAATGATTTATTATTGGTACTCAGGGTGTCCCGTGGATACCCGCACAATAGTGGTGTGGATATATTTCTCTTGAAAATATTATACGTGTCTTGTAGTCGTAATGTGACATGAGCAGAACTTTGACTTTAACCAAAATGTGTGA
The DNA here is from genome assembly GCA_014822125.1 of Arbutus unedo. Taxonomy (NCBI): domain Eukaryota; kingdom Viridiplantae; phylum Streptophyta; class Magnoliopsida; order Ericales; family Ericaceae; genus Arbutus; species Arbutus unedo. The sequence continues at coordinate 10,367 of JABCMJ010043185.1, read as the reverse complement.
TAGACCCAAGTTTTTGTATCACCCAAGCACTGTAATTTAGTCGTGTCATGCGTTTAGACAAATTACGCTTGAGTTGAAGTTATATTTAGTTCTATCGTGCCCATTTTAGTTTAACGGTCTTCTAGTATCAACTTTAAACTTATATTGTCCGATACGGTAGCGAAAGGATATAATGTTAGGGAGAGCATATTGATTGGGAACATGACGATCTGGAGCAAGGCAGTTGGGCGCAAGGTGGTTGGGAAGCATTGGTTGGTCAGGTGATCGGGATCGTTATCGTTTGGGAGCACCATATTTGACTTCATTAATTTAGAAATGTTGATTCAAAATATATGATGAAGTCATTGACGTTAGAAAAAGTCTATTCGAAATAAAATGACGAAATCAATTTTGGAACAATTGATGGAACTATATGACATAGTCATACTTTAAAATATTTAATTCGAGTTAAGGACTCATAAAATGTTTGGTACTGATATTTCTTATGATAATTACTTTGATTATTTCAATTCCGCTATTTCAATTTCAAGCATGTACTTACTGTTTCTGCGCTTACCTTACCACATGATTAGACCTTGAATTATTTCATACTCTGTACATTGCACATCAAGTTATTATACTAAAACATTCAAAAGGGAACTTAAGAGTATGGTAACTTATTGAGTGTAAAAACTTATGACGCAATTTTCTCTTGCCCTTGGTGTTTGATAACCGATACAAACGACGATGGAACCGGATCAGAGTATACACCGTATGATGACGTTTATCCCGTAGAAGACACAGTGGAGCCATGGTTCACCTAACTTCGTTTAGACTGCTCTGTAACTTTACTTTTAAAGTTTTTTTGATGTAAACAGTCTCTTTTAAAATGTATTTTGACTATCTCCTCTATTAAGCTCGTACTTCAATATAGAAATGATATTTTGGTTATTTCACTCTCTCTCTCTATCTATCTATCTATATATATATATATATCTATATATATATATATATATATATCCCAAGAGGTTTTCCAAATTAGTGGAGTTAGAGTGATCTCCCAAATCCCAACCCACCACCTCCCTCCGTCCCCCATTAAGGAGCTAGAGATTTTCTTTTACTTTCTTTTCTTTCCCAGTTCCCACTATAAACAAGAAACACCATTTTAAGAGTCATCAATGATAGTATCATTGGTCAATATTTTCTTCGTCCATTTTTACTTATCTCTTTTTTAAACCTGTGTACTTTCTCTAAAAACGTATTTTTGTAAATTTATTCCCATAATTCTTTATGTCGATTACAAGATCTAATCGAGCTATTTTTTGTTTGGTGTAAAAGAACATATTTTCTAATCAATTAAAATAGGCAAACAAAAGGAAAGGAAAAAACTTTAATTAACGTTACATCAAAACAACAATATTCGAATCTATGACTTCTTTCACTTTTAAATATGAATACAAGACAACCAACTACGGTTAATCTGCCAGCCCAATGGGTACACTCTCATTTGATAGGTTAAGAAGTCAAATTTACACCGCAAGAAATGAGTCTTAGAGAAATTATTTCAAGGACGGAGTTATTTAGGGCTCCAAATGAGTACTTATTGAGAACCAAAATTCCGTAGTATCGTTTTCTGTCAAAATTCCATGCTAACTTTTTCAGTTCCGAAAACAAAATTTATTTGGCAGGCAATTCCACGCTAACTTTGAAAATTATGTTGCTAAGAGTCACTTTTTCACTTTTCAAAATATAAAACATTAATTTTTGTAATATGCATGTATGTCGTGTAATATATATGTATGTAATGTAAATATAATTATGCGAAGCGAACATAAATGCTCAAATTATAATAAATATGTGGAATCTAAAATACTTACCCAATATTATATTTTTTTTAAATACTAAAATTTTTCATATAAAAGATTGAAAATTATGGATCCTAGAGAAAGAAGCCCGTTGAATATCTCTCCTTCACTCTTCCTAGAAGCCATCGGTATCAATAGAAGAGCAGGTGAAATTGACTTATCCTAGGTATCTATTATACAAGGATCTTGACTTAAGCAGTGGATAATATATACATAAAGATAAATAAATATGAATATTAATACATATTTTATAAATATTTATATATATTCACAAATATCAATACACAATTTACGAATATTGATATATTTTTTACAAATTAGCCACCACCTTTGGGCGGTGGTTAGCATTTTTCATTATACAACCATGGCTAATCAGCTAGCATATTTGGTACACTTTCTTTTGATAGGTTTAGGAGTCAAAATAGCACAGCTAGAAATTAGTATCTTAGAGCATTCATACTAGTTTTTTTATTTTTTATTTTAGGGAGTTATATTTTCTAACATCTCATGTATCAAACTCTCTATTTTATCCCTATTTTATTAAAATATTTTTTTTCTTTATATTCAATTCTAGGAGAAAAAAATGAAAAAAAATCTAGGAGTCTATAGTGACTCCCTAAACATAGAGAGTCACTGTAGCAATAATTACAACAAAAAAGGCTCATTAGGGCATTCATGACTGGCTCAATAAGGGACTTATTGGGGCGTCTTACCTACTGAGGCAGAACGCCTTAGTGCCGTTTGTATCGATGCAACTATAGAAGTAATGCGACACTTGTGAGGAAAAACAAATTCGTCGCCGTATGACATATTTTTGAAGAAAAAATATTATTTTCCTCACCAAAAGTACCTATTTGGAAACGAAAAATATAGTTTGTCACCATATGGATACATTTGACGAGAAAAATAATATTTCGTTGGCAAATTTCATATTTAGAGACGAAAAATATAATTTCGTTGCTAATATAAAAATAAATTTTGTTGCCAAATGTACTAATTTGGTGACGAAATATATACACACACAATATATACACACACATATCCCTTGTATATATTATATTCTCTCTCTCTATATATATATGTATATATTTATATAAATAGGGGATAGGTGATATATGATTTATATATATATATACATATATATATATATATATAAAGGGGGATGATTAGGGAATATAAATATATATATATATATATATATATATATATCATACATATATATATGTGTATGTATATCCCCTCCCCTATATATAGGGATATTATATATACATGCACATATGCGCGTGTTGAATTAATACAACTACAAATTGACACTAATAGAAGAGAGAGAGAGAGAGATGGGGGGAAAGGAGAGGTAGAGAGAGTGAAGAAAAAGATAGATTAGAAATAAATTTAGAGTTTTAATATATTTTGGGTAGATAAAAAGGGGAAGGGAGAGAGAGAGAGAGAGAGAGAGAGAGAGAGAGAAATGGGAGAGAGAGTGGAGAAAAAGAGAGATATGAGAGATAGGTTTTAGACTTTAGAGTTTATGGTAGAGAGGGAGAGGAGAGAGAAAGAGAAGAGATAGATAGGAATAAAGAGATATGTTGGAGATATATTTAGGGTTTAGCGTATTAGATTTTGGATAGAGAGAAATGAGAGAGAGAGAGAGAGAGAGAGAGAGAGAGAGAGGAGTGGGAGAGAGAGAATGGAAAAAGAGAAAGATGAGAGAGATAAGTTTAGGGTAGTGAGAAAGAGAGAGATCTAAAGAGAGTGGGGAGAGAGAGAGAGAAATGAAAGAGAGAGAGAGATATGAGAGAGATAGATTTAGGGTTTAACATAGACAAAAAGGGGTAGAGATAGATAGAGAAAGGAGATAGAGGGGGAATAGGATAAGAGATGAGACAGATAAATTTAAGATAGTGAGAGAGAGAGGTTTAGAGTAGTGATAAAGGGAGAGAGAAATAGAAATAAAGAGAGAGAGAGAGAGAGAGAGAGAGAGAGAGAGAGAAATTATGTGTAACATCTATTTTTTGAAAGAAAAAATATTAAATATATGGTATATATTAGTGTTATTAAAAAACTCATGATATTATGGTTGGTGCAATGGTTAGAGGGGTGTGCATAAGGTGTTGGTTGGATGAAAGGTTTAAGGTTTGAAACTTGGGAAGGGAAAAAAATGGTGTTATGAGTGATTTTTTTTGCATTTGAAATTAATTTAGCGACGAAAATAAGTTTCTCGAAAAATGACTATAGGCAGAGACGAAATCTTTCGTGTCCAAAATCAGATACAATTGGCAAGCGCAAAAACATCAATTTATAGACAATTCCTCCCCGAATATGATACAATTGGCAAGCGCAAAAACATCAACGGTCTCGATCGTCGTGACTGTGTCACGATCGTGTGACTACTATACAGTCGACCACAACACAAAACTTAATTTATAGACAAGTAGGTTGGACGTATGGAAGTAAAAGGCAATTGCGGAGCCAATTTTTATGATGCTTGATCTAAACCGTTAGTGTTTAATGTCTTACAAATTCTTTCACTTTCACCAAAATTTGATGTAATCCGACATTGGCGACTATACGATCAGAAGACATTTATTATGTTACAGGACGTTAAAGTCGTATAATACCACCTGAGCCTCGTCTGAGATTAGTTTTATGATCACACTCGTCTATTTTTCACATAACACAAATTATTTTGCTCGTTCCAAAAATAAAGTTAATCACATGTCAATAAACACTATATCGAAAGGAAAATGTATATAAATTTGATCGTAAGTGCAAAGATACCCAATTAAATGGTGTAAAAATGACACAATATTATATTTGAAGAAAGTGCCCTATTATAGCCTATGTTTTAAGGCACCTACAAGAGTCGTAATAGATTGACAAAACAAAATTAAATATTAAAAATTGGGAATTAAGTCAATTGTGGCTAAAGAAAAAGGAAAAAAAAAATAGACAACAAAATAACGTCGTATTATGTCTTCAATAAACTGTCATATTATATTTAATTTTTAGAGACACTAGCAACTGTTTCATCAAAATTAACATAAATAAATTAAATATATAAAATTAGACTTAATTTCAAATGCCTCATTAGGTATAATGAATTATGGGGCATTTAGGAAGATAGTGCCTCATTAATAACTTGATAAGACAGTTTTAAAAATGTGCGGCTAAAAAAAAAGGAAGAGAAAAAAATATATAATAAAATGACGTCGTATTATGTCTCCCATAAAGTGTCTCATTATATCCAATTTTTAAAATTACTAACAACTGCCCCATCAAAATTATCATAAATAAATTAAATATATAAAATTAAGATTAAATCTAAATATCGCATTAGGTATAATTAATTGAGATACTTAAGAAGGTAGTGACTCGTTAAATTAAATTCATTTGGCAGGCAATTCAATTCACATCTCTTTATGATACCACTTTCAAAATTATGCTGCTGCAAGTCACTTTTTCACTTAATTTTCCGGATAGGGTTTTTGGAAACGACTATCGTGGCGATGAATATGGTCTTTATATATGTTTAGTCAACGGTTTTGATTAAGATATTCTCACGCTTTAATTGTACAGTTCATGATTTATTATAAGGTTCACGTTTGGCCTGACTTGATTATGATTACTTGATTATTGTTTCGTTTTTATTTGAAAAAAATTTGCATTTTTTTATTTTTCGTCAACTTTTTGTGGATTATTAGTTCATCTCGACGAGAGCTTTCAGAAAAGTTATAAATCATGGACCAAATTTGAAAAAATTTCAGAAAAAGACAAAAATAATCTAAAAACAGGATTTTTTTGTGTTTATTCGTCGTCTTTAGTGATTTTTTTAGCTTTTGGACACAATTTTATACTTATTAGATTCGTTTCATCGAGACGGACCAATAATTCACAAAATATTGAAGTTAAAATAACAAATACGAAAAAAATTTGAATAAAGACAAAACTCAATTATAAATAATCGAGTTAGGCCAAATCTAGTCAAGTAATATTCTGTTTGCTAGAATATTTTTAGACACTTTTATCACCACATAATAATATATTGTTTATACACTTTATTTTTAACCTTATATTGGTATACAATAATACAGGGTCTCCAAATAATATCTGATGGTGTCCCGAATAATTTTTCTAACTCTATTGGGTCATCACAATTATTTCAGGTCACATCTTGTAACGTGTGGAAACTCTTTTTTCAAGTTGATATTTGTTCAAATTATCAAAGTAAACTAAGTCTTTCTTTCGGATTTGGAGAGTTCTAGTGTAGTTTTCTGTAGTACGCGTGTAGTGCGACACTTTGACTTCGGAATTATATCATTTTAATTTCATGTATTTTAATAACAATTCATGAAATTAATGATATAGTTTTAAGAACAAAATGAGTACGTAAAACTATTTCGTTTTGTCCACACTATAAAAATTGCACTACAACCTCTCCAAATCTGTCCCGCGCACCTTGTGAATCGGGTAAACAGTGCATTGTTTTGGGTCATGATACTGATATTAATGAGACTCGATTTAAAACTTTGTTTATGGTAATTGAAGTAGTTAGGGGGAATAACTTGGCCTAAATGCATGGCAGTACCAGACTGGGGTCAGCTCTCTAAACGTGTAAAGTCAAGGTGTAGTAGTAGGCATAGTTCATTAGTATTAATGTTACCATCTTTGTGACGATCTTTTTTAAAAAAATTATTAAGTTCGCGTTAATTTTTTAAATTAATCATTCGTCTCGACGAAAAACTCAAAAAATTAAAAAAAAATAAGGAAAAGCAAAAAGTCCCATAAAGTTCATTAAGGACCAAATTAAAAAAATTTCATTTTTTTAGTATTTTTATCATCATTTTGTTTAGACTTTTTTCGGTTAGAGTCTTTTTTTTTATACCTTTTTTATTCCTCTCGTTAAGACGGATGAGAAAATATAAAAAAATTAATTAAAAATCATGTGATAAGTCGCAAAATATTAAATAATATAGAATGTCTTTAACAAGAAAAAACTAATTAATTCAAACTCAGCATAAATTGGGAATTAACGATGGACTTGACAATTTACGAGAAGACTAGTTTTTTCTTCATCATCAAGGAAAAAGAGTTGTACGCACAATTAGAAAGAGTAATGCATTAATACACACACGTAATATAGGTTGAAGTGTATATGAACCTGAAGTTAGAAACAATTCCGAGGGGTTGTCAAGTGCAGATTGAAATGAGCTCTAAACAAAGACATTCTAAGATCAAATCTTGGCAATCATAAACTTTGAAGTCACTAAAGATTTGTCTGATCGTTGACTCAGAACTCTAAAAACTAGTGGGCAACATGTGGTGTACACCACAAACTGACCGGATACCTCAATTATATAAAAAACATGAAGTCGCGCAATACGTATTCATGTAATTATCCTTATTTAATTTTGTAGAAGGTTCGCTAATAGATTTTAAATCTTAAAAATTGTAATGAATGTCAATGGCAGACTCAGAAATTATACTTAAGCGTTTGTCAAAAAAGGGTTCTAATTTCTATTGGAATATTCTCATAAATTAGTTTAACTATTTAGTGGAAAATCTATTTCCAAGCAATATTAATGAAATATTGAATGTGCTAGGATTTTATTATAAGCAAAGTGAAAACATAAATCTTAGGCAGTGATTTATCTTGTATTAATATACAATAATAGAAGAATCTGGAATATGTGGCATTGTCCCGAATACTTTTTCTATCCCATTAATTGAGTCGTCACAAATATTCAGGTCACATCTTGTATTAGGTGAACACTCTTTTTCAATTTGTTTTTTAGTCAAAAATTATCAAAGTAAACCATGTGTTCCTTTCAGTACCATCGATTTTAGGACATTCTTTCTATCAAATAATATCTGTTGTCGTTAATAAAAATAATAATGTAATTCAAACTCAACCTTATTATTTTAGTCTCCAAAAGTGTGCTTCTCATAACAAGAATTCCGCACTATCTTTTTCAACCAAAATACAAAATCCTTAAAAAGAAAAATTGCATATACAAATAATATACATTTTACAATATAAAACGTGTTTATTTCGTGGGTAATTTATTTTTCTTTAACTTTAGAATGTCCAGAATTCTTGTTTCACGGCAAAACTCTCTTTCCGTCAGATGTCAAAGGCAGAAACGCTAATACTCCACTTTGTGGGTAAATTAAAGGGTCCTCCCCTGAGTTTTTTTACTAAGCCACTAGGACCCCTACGGTCCTGGAAATTACATCCCCCTCCTTTGACATCCGAATATAGAGTTATAGACTCTTAATAAACGCCCCCAAAGGAGAAGTACTGGGGGGATTCAAATGGCGAATGATTTTTACAGAGATTCTCTTTCAGTAATTTCAGTAAAAGGTAGGCTGTAATTCATTGTTTTTTTTTTTTTAACAAAAGATAGAATTGTTCCATCGACACACACGATTTCTTGTTTTTGGGGCCAAGATCACGTGAGTGCTCATTTAAGGTTCAAGCGGGGCACTCAGAAGTTTTATTTTTCTTTATTTTAGTGTCGGTAAGTGTCCGATTATAAAAGAATGAATGATCGGAATCCAATAATTTGTTTTCTCAACATTGATTCAAATAACCTGTAAATAAATCAAATAATTGAAAAATAAACATACTAAAATTTATTTTTAAGACATCAAAAGATAATTTGCTTGATTGCCCTTGCAGGTTTCAGACCCATTGATAAAAATTAAAGGAGAACGAGGAAAAAAGTCAACCTTATTAGTTGAGGATATAGATGGTAATTTAGACTGAACTGATAGTTATCCAAACTAAACCGTTTAATTTTTCTCGAATCGTAACCCTTTTTTTCTCCATAGGTATGGGTATAGTAAGAACCGATGAATACCCATTTGAGTTTGGTTAGGTTATGATTTAAACCAAACCTAACCCCAAACCCATCTGAAATTAAAACGATGTCATTTTATACTTATATATATATATATATATATATATATAAAAATATATATATACTTATAATTATAACTCTTAAGCCTAATTTGAGAAATATAAGTGGCGTAAATATATATATAAATATAAGTGGCGTAATGAGGTTTGAGAAATTGAAACTTGAAAGTTGGAAGACCTGATTTTTCACCTTTCAATTGCGATCAGCGACCGTTCATCTAATAGGATACTATTTTTTTTTACATATTTTGCTGTTTATTATTTTTTTTTCACTTTTAATTACGGTTCAGTTCAGTTCGAGTATTTTCCGAATTGAATGATTTGGTTATGGAGTATTTTCTCTATCCCATTTGGTTATCGGAACGGTTTTAAATAGCATATAATATTCACGGATGAAGTATGATTATCTTAATAACCACCTCAATCCGTTTCGTTGCTATCTCTAATTGAGGAACTAGGTGGGGAAGTCAACCTTTTCGATTGAAGAACTAGGTTGGCACCAACCCTTAAATAGGCAATATTGTTTGAAGAGCTATGTAATTGGGACCATCCCTTAAATCGGCATTATTGCTTCAACAAGTATTTTGGCACCAATAGTGTCGATTTCAACATTTAAATTATTCAAATCTAACTTTATTTTAATTGTCTATTTAGTATTAATAATAATTTTTTATTTCTTTTATATTGACAAAAAAAATTATTATCCTGCACTGAAGAGTTGTCCGAGCTCGCAGGATTTATCCCGGCCAGCCCCAGGCACCGACCGTTAAATCAACATTATTGCTTGAAGACCAGGGTCTAGGTAGTATATATTACCCTGTTTGGAAGTCCATTTTTTATTATTAATGTTATTGTCTTTATTGTTTTGTTTTTATCTAGTGCCCCCTAAATGTTTTGAATAGATAGTTTGTTTTGACAAAAAAATATAGAAAATAAAAAATAATGATCAAAAATCATATAAAAATCACTAAAGACAAAAACAAATTGAAAAGACAATGTTTTACTATTTTAGTATCTTTAGTATCGTCTTACCTAAACTTTTTTAATTTTAATTCATATTTTTATGTCTTTTAATCTATTTCTCTCGTTGAGAAAAAGATAAGAAAATATAAAAGAACTAACGAACAACTATATAAAAAAATAAAACATAAAAAAATATTATTTTTATTGATAAAAAAATAATTTAGTTCAAAATGAACACACGTACTTCAAGGAGATTTTTGAGTGATAGAGCAGACGAGTTATAAACTCGAACGTCTAGTGATCGAAAATTGACGACTTAATATATTTGAGGTCACTGGAAAATTTAACGGGTCGTCTTCATCCGGGATTGCGAGGACTAGTTGACAATTTAAGTAAGACTCCCTTAAATTTAATCCCAATTTAATTCCAAGCCGATCGAATATATATCAAGGGCTTTTTCCAAATTAGTGGAGTTAGAGTGATCTCCCAAGTCACAACCCACCACCTCCCTCCGTCCCCCATTAAGGAGCTAGAGATCATTTAATTTCTTTTCTTTTCCAATTCCCATTATAAACAGGAAACACCATTTTAAGAGTCATCAATGGTAGTATCATTGGTTAATATTTTCTTCGTCCATTTTT
>JABCMJ010043164.1:0-14379 GCA_014822125.1 Arbutus unedo | reverse complement strand
CCCCCCCCCCCCCCCCCCCCCCCCCCCCCTCGCCCAAAAAAAAAAAACACACAGACATTGCATGCTCCTTGGGGTGTGTTGGCGCAGTAACCTCAGAGCGAGAGAAAAGCCCAAGTTGTGACCACTACTTACAAAATTAAATGGCAGTACAAGTTTCCTAAAAGTTCAACAAGATGATAATGTATTCACTCTCAATTTGATGAGCCCTAACAAAATACTTATACGCTATATAATCCATTATACAACAGGGCGAGGCATGCACTTAAATTATTTGACCTTCAATCCAATCAAATTTCATTAGACATTAAAAATTTACCTAAACTAGATTTAGTAAAATGAGAGTTGTAAATTAATAATGAGATCATAGATATATAACATTATGTCCTGCTTTCACCAAACATCTCCATAAACTCAATTCAATCCATTGAAAGATGTGAATACAAAATTCCTTGATCCAAATTAGGATATATAAGGATCTTTTAATATAATTTGGAGACATACTGATTTTGATATGTCCACCTATGTTGAGATATTCATTAGGCCAAAAACACAACAAACCCAACATGCTTACAACACAGAGGAAACCAACTACTAACAACCATCTACCATATCCACCACCTCTATTTGAGATTCATGCCATCATAAACTTTATCTTCCTTGTCATAAAGGATTATGCATTCATGTTTCACGTTTGACAAGATGTGTGGTAAATTTACAAGTCGAGAATATAAATACTGAAGTTACGCCTCTCTAAAGCTTTTAGATGAGTTGACGGTTAACAATCTAATATGGTATCAAAGCAGGCATTAAATCCTGTGTTCAAACCTCACCACCTACCTAGTCATTAAATATTTACATGTGTTTAGTCTGGTTACAAGAGAGGGGGTGTGTTGAGAATATAAATAACAAAGTTATGCATCTCTCTACCAGCTTAAGCTTTTAGATGAGTTGGTTAATAATCTAATACTACAAATAGATTAGGTTATCGATATGATATTGCAGTTTAAAGACCAACTGGGGAACAAGAAGGAACACTCCATGGTCAGAGAATATTTCATCCAAGTAACTTCATCTATTATAGATTTTATGTATTTTCACTTTTTGGAAGTTTCTGATTGTGAGGATTCAACTATAAATAGCCCGAACGTACGGGAGTGTTGAGTTTTTGATAGAAAGGAAACTGTTTTCCATGTATTGGTGTGGATGCATTGCCTCCCATGGGTGCGGGTTTCTAGGGTACCCTAGGTGCAGATGCCTAAAATTCTCTTGGTCATCAATCTTCTTTGATTGTCCTGCATCGCCTTCCAATAACCATTTTTTTCTTTGAAGATTTGACCAATTCAATGTGAAATATGGGGTTGGTTGTGATGGCTATTCATAGAAACGAGAATAGCGTTGGTGTATGCAGTTCAATACATCTCTGAAACTCCAAGAAGATTATGTTTCTACAACCACAAATAATACATTGAATTGCAGTAGATATCAGAAAGAGAAAAGGATGTATCCAGTTTGACCGCTTGAAAAATACCACAATATCCTATGTGCAAATGTATCAAAGGATTAGAACAACAATTTTACTAGAAATGAAAGCCATTAATCAGGTATACAACCTATAAAAAAAATTGAACACGTGGAAATATCAGGAAAAGGAAAAACACTGTGAGAAACTCTTAAGAGGCAGTTAGCCAGTAAACTGTGCAGTAAGATATCCAAAACTTACAGATCGTTGGGCAAAGTGAACAAACCCAACTGGGGAGCGGCTCTTCTTGGATAGTACGACTCTGTCCAACTGAAAATAGATAATCGTATAATTAAAACAAATGCATCACTATGTTCTCTGGAACCAAGTTTGTAATCTCACAAACCTTTCCAAGGGGCTCAAACAATTTCTTTAAGTAGTCTTCATCAGCATTTGCAGGAAGATTGCGAACAAATGCAATCTTTATCTACATAAAATCCAAAAATGACCAGGCAAAGTAAGCCGTACCTGACAGACGGTAACAAGGTTTGTTTTGAAGTTCAAAAAGACCATTAACAATGTACCTTGGCAAGTTCTTCTGGATTAACATCAGGTTCCTCCTTTGCCCATTCTACAGCCGGGTGACAATTGGCAGCAAGAATAAAATCTGAATTGGACCCTAAACGATATGCTCGTGCAGCAGCCTGTGATTTAGAATTTCCAAGGAGGGAGTCTGATCTGATAAGCTTTTGACGTCTATATTTAGCAGTAATATTTGTATGCTGGATACGGAATTCATACATTTAGGAGCGTCAATTGGCAAAGATGCAAGACTAATGCATCGATGCTTCTTTTGAGTGACTATGGCACATTTTAAGTCATTGATATCCAATTTTTATGGTACTATCTCGAGCAATCCTGCTCCTCAGATCAGAAAATACATATTGGAAGGGGGGGAAATTGTTAAGTTAAAACAGTCTTTAGGAGGGAAACTTCGATCTTAGGTAAAACTCGGCGAAAGCATTCTGCTAGATAAGAAGGAAAGCTTGATTCAGCTTTTAACATGATGAAAATGGTAGAGACGTGACTCGCAGCATGGAATGTGGAGTCCGAAATTTTGAATAAGCCGACTCGCAGTAGCTCAATTGAGGATTATCATACCAAGCGATATAAAGCACACACAAAAAAGGTTCCACTTCATTCAACAAAAATAAATTGAAAGTGGACGACCCAAATCTCCAACTACAGCTATCGAAAAACAACAAAAAGGAAAGAAGGATGAGCACCACAAGAAAGAATTACTGACTGGCAATGAAGGTGGATTCAGATTATGCAGAACTAAGGCTCTAGCGAGATTGATTGAACATTAATATTTCACCTGATTAAACCAAGATAACTTCAGACGGGTGACAGGTAGAGTAGCATGCAGCAAGTGTTCAATTACAAAGCAAAAAAGATGGAGCTATGTCATAAACAGGAAGCAATTCGCGTAAAACCCCCCGCACCAGTAACTCAAATTGGAAAGGTAAGAACATTGTAACTACAAAAGTTGGGAGGAACATATTATTAGAAGTACACTTGGTTGCATGGAAGGATCAAATGTTGGAACAAATGAGACATGACCTTGGCAAAGGGGAAAAAAGCACACTGAGAGATTGTTTTACAGTCTCAGACGAAACATAAGCGTAAATACAGAGGCGGAGGAAAAACAATGACAATAGAAGTATCAAGTGAAATGAAGTTCTCCCCTGCTAAGTACAGATTTATGTAATTCAAGACATAGTTTTGGGGCGACCAGCATGTTGATTCTCACTATTGATCATTATTGCCACAATCCAGAACTAAACTATAAGAAACCCCACATTGCTGATTGAGTTTATAGCAGTTAATTCGAATGTATTTCCATCCATATTCATATTGTTAATGATAGATTGCGCTGTATACTTAGTGGAATCATTTGGGCCAGATCCAGATATATTCACATTGGAGCAATTGACATCACAAGAATCACAAGATTTTGAGATGAGATTAGAACTTTAGAGCAGCACCCACATAATATTTGCATCAAGAACTTACGAAAATAACCAAGAGATGGATTGTAATAGGATGGAGGGCAACCTTGAGATTGGAATATTGAAAACAAATACACTGCTGGTAAAAAGGAATTTAACCTCGTTGCCTTTTATCTGAAAACCCACCCCCAACCCCAAAAGGTCACAGGAACCTCCTGTTATTACATAATTGTCACTCCAATGCTTACAAGAATGGTTATATCGGGTCTGGTACCGTTTTTGCTATTGTTGTGGTGTACATATTTCGTTACTGTTTTGGGTTCATCACACTATAATTTGTCGTCAATATTCACTGTCCCGCTTCCTATCTAAAAAACCATCATATTTGTTAAAATCATTTGAATATTAAATCCCTTAACCAATCACCCTTAGACATACATATCTACATGTACATGACATATATTTAATTGCACCTCATGAGTCATGAAGCTTGTACAAATAGGACAAGGTTATGTAGATTTGACTCTCTTTGGAACAGCAACAAAAGCTGGATTATTATCCCAAACAGAGTGCGAGAAAACCGACTATCAAGTACTATAGATCAACTTAAGAAAGGTTTGAAATTTTCAGAAAATTAAGTAACTGTTAACACCCTCTTTTACAATTAAGCAATTTGTGTTATCACATGTAACACACACACACACAGAACAAATTACCTAGTCCAGCAAATTTTAAGAACTTCAAATTTGATTTCTTAGAGAGATCTTTTTGCACGATTGCTTAAGCTGTGCAAGGTTGCCAGGGTAGCAGATATCAGAGCATCACAACAAGGAAGTGACTTGGGATGCTAGATTCTGGATGAACATGCATTAAGATTTCACGAAAAATCTCTCTCTCTACAAGGTTCGATCTTCAGATAGCCCTTGCTTAAAAGTGAATCTAGGGAGCTTGTCCAACGGGCAGTGTCTTCAAAAATTCTAGTCCAATTCTTAGTTTGGCCAGCTCAATGGTATCAACACACATAGTAATGAAATCTACGTAACTGGTCTTTTCAACGTAAAGTAACTAGCGAATTGGTAATCACTTCATTATAGGGCCCCTTTTGCTGTTTTTGTTTGAGATCATTTGCATAATTTGTGAGCATACTGGTGGGGTTGATGCTTAGTTTGAGATACGAGGATTAATGGGAAAAGGAAGACTTAGGGTGTAGTTGCTACTCGAAAGGCTGGATCATTTGGGAATATAGTTTAGCATTATTATGAGTTAGTACGCAGATGATTAAAAAGGTTGGGGGCTTTTTGGAGGGTAACTTAGCAGGTTAATCATTCCCTCAATTTGGTTATGAATTTTGAAATAAATAAGATTCTTTGAATTATGAGATTCACAGTTTCAGAATCTTTTAATAAATTCTCTTTAATATTCGGTCTTCAGATAGCCCTTGCTTAAAAGTGAATCTAGGGAGCCTCTCCAATGTGCAGCTTCTTAGTGTGGATAGCTCAACGTTATCAACTCACGATAGTAATGAAATCTTCCTAAGGCGGCTAGGGAATCGGTAATCACTTAATTATGGGGGCCCTTTTGTTGTTTTTTGTTTAAGATCATTTGTAAGCATACTAGTGGGGTTGATGCTTAGTTTGAGATAGGAGGATGAATGGGAAAAGGAAGACTTAGGGTGTAGCTGCTGTTCTGGAGATTGGATTATTTGGGAAAATAGTTTGGCAGTATTATGAGTTAGTACGGCAGTTGATTAAAAAGAGGGGCGGCTTTTTGGAGGGTAACTTGACAGGTTAATCCTTCCCTTAATTTGGTTATGGATTTTGAAATAAACAAAATTTTCTGAATTGTGAGATTCACAGTTTAAGAAGCTTTTAATAAAATCTCTTCACAAGGTTTGATCTTCAGATAGCCCTTACTTAAAAATGAATCTAGGGAGCTTGTCCAACATGTAGTTTCTTCAAAAATTCTGGTCCAACGTGCAGTTCTTAGTTTGGCCAGCTCAATGGTATCAACGCGCGATAGTAATGAAAGATTCCTAATTGGTCTTTTCAAATCAAGGCAGCTAGGGAATCGATAATCACTTCATTACATGGTCCCTTTTGTCATTTTTGTGTGAGATCCTCTATAATTTGTAAGCATACTTATGGGGTTGATGCTTAGTTTGAGATAGGAGGATTAATGGAAAAAGGAAGACTTAGGGTGTAGCTGCCGTTCTGGAGGCTGGATCATTTGGAAAGGTAGTTTAGCAGTAATGTGAGTTAGTAAGGCAGCCGATGAAAAAGGTTTGGGCTTTTGGGAGGGTGACTTTGCTGGTTAATCCTTCCCGCAATTTAGTTATGAATTTTGAAATGAATTGTAAGGTTCACAGTTTTAGAAGCTTTTCAGATAGCCCTTGCTTAAAAGTGAATCTAGGGAGCTTGTCCAATGTGTAGTTTCTTCACAAATTCTGGTCCAATGTGCAGTTCTTAGTTTGGCCAGCTCAATGGGATCAACGCGCGAGAGTAATGAAAGGATCCTAAATGGTCTTTTCAGCGTAAGGCAGCTAGGGAATCGGTAATCACTTCATTACAGGGTCTCTTTTGCTGTTTTTGTTTGAGATCCTCTGTGTAATTTGTAAGCATACTGGTGGTGTTGATGCTTAGTTTGAGATAGGAGAATTAATGGGAAAAGGTAGACTTAAGGTGCAACTACTGCTCTGGTGGCTGGATCATTTGGGAAGATAGTAATTACCAGTATTATGAGTTAGTATAACAGCCGATTAAAAAGTTTGGGGGCTTTTTCGAGGGTAACTTAGCAAGTTAATCCTTCCCCCAATTTGATTATGAATTTTGAAAATAAATAAGATTCTCAGAATTATGAGGTTCGCAGTTTTAGAAGCTTTTAATAAAATTCTATGTTCTTTAAGAGAGGAAAAAAGGAAAAGAAAGATGCTGCAACCAGAACCAGAACCAAAACCACGGACCTGAGCTTCTACCCTGTATGATTTGAGATGCAACAAGCAAGCTAATTAATGCTATGCACTTCTCAAAAAGGGGAACAGTTCAAAGATTAAAAACGAGGTGCAATCAATCTGAGAAAAAGGCAACCTACAGCATGAGATGAGAAGTTCACAATTGCAAAACCCCGATTCTGTTGCTTTTGACCGGGGACTGAGTCTCCACTACTGAAGGGCATTGCGAGATCAATAGATACAACATCTGGGAAAGCCTATGATGCAAAATAAAACATAAAAATAGCCTATTCAAATACCGAGTAATTATCCATTTACAATAAGACACTAAAATGCATACCTGGTGTACAATTTTATCAAATTCATCAGCACTCCAATCTGAAACATAAGGACGCATTAACATCAGTAAATAATACCTCTGGGATTGATAAGAAAATAATATCTTTGGAGACAAAGAAGTGCTATGAAGCACAAGGATGCAAAATACAAAAATAAGATGCTTTAATTGATATAGAAAGGTAAATGATGATCGTTAGCATGGACCACGAGATTAAAGAAGTAAGAAATTCCAACATTTTAACAACGAGAAAGATGTCATCTGAAACAAAAGATAATTAACACGAACTCGACAAAAACAAAACCATGAAATTGATAGAAGAGGCAACAAAAATGATTCCACTGTAGTAAAAAACTGGCTCAAAAAGAAACCATGAAAATTTTAAAAAGGTAGCAAGAAGAACCCATGCTTCTTGCTAAGAGATGCAAGCAAAGAACTTCAGAAGTACATGATAAAAAGTATATAGCACTGCCACTTGGATATGCACCTTAGGTCCACCATAAACATCATTCACCAAAAATAAAACCAACCTTTCCGCAGGTTTCCCAGATATAAGGAACTCTGTTCATTTGATGGACGAATGCCAATCTTTTTCCCATCCACCTGCAACATAAAGGTCCAAATAGATTAACAACATTATAGTTCTCCATATCCATTGAGGTATGGTATACCAACCACCAAAAATGGCACAAATTTCAAGCATAATGGACCAATAAGAGCAAGTTTCCATATTAAAGAAAAGGCTTTAAATAGTGGATACTTTCTCAATTAGGTATATGTAACCCAATTTTTTTCGTTTACTTCAAATCGACGATAATCTTTGGTGTCAAAATTTATTCACAAGTACTTGAAAGTTAAGAACCTATAGTAAGAGAAAATATGAAAATGGATGCTGAACATTGTTCTTTTTCAACATGACCCATTGAATGATTCTAACAGTCCTTCAAAACTGAGATATTTGAAAATTGCAACGTGTCAATGTGGGGGAAAAAACTGGTGCATGTTCTTCTTGGAAAAGAAGAGTTAAATACGATGAATGGGCAAATAAATGGAAAGCAACTTTAAGTAAACTGATGTTCTTCCTAAGTAAGCTGATCTTCAACTTTAACAAGTTCCAAGTTGGAGAGCTTTTGAAATTCCGAAAATATATCGAATTCAGGTAAGGGTCTCCCTTCTAGTCTTCTTTGATGTCAAAACATGGTTTGATAATGGTTGTGGTGGCTGTTCATGGTGTTAGGAATATCGATCAATGTGCAAGGGAAATTGTAAACCAAACTCATCAACTTTTATCAACTACTAGCAAATGCCAAAAGAAATACCGTGACTCCAGATTTTTACCATGATTCCAGATTTTTCTTTTACAGCTTTGTCAGCAGCCTCTTTTGTTGCAAAACGAACAAAGCAATACCCCTGTGTAACAAACGAACATGAAAGCCAAATATTCAAAAGGCCATTTTTGGTGCACTCAATGGAAGAACATAATACAAACATTTAAAGCAAGGGCAAGACAACAAAATAGCTCTCCAATAAAAAGAAGAACCTTCAGCTCGCCTTTCTGGTCCTTAATAAGACGTACTTCGACTATTTCCCCACAAGTAGAGAATACCTGACAGAGACAAACACATGTCATTACGAGGATATTTTAGAGTAAATGACAACAGATACGATCTAGTCACACTGACGGCAGAACACAAACCTTGACTCCCCAAATGTAAACATTTCATTCTTATTCATAAACTTCTAACCAAAAACTTTTCAAGTGATTGTTTTACACATTCTATTACATGGTGCTCTGGTTACATGTAAGGTTTGAAGAACAACTCCACCCACTTTGGATGGGAAATTCCCCTTCAGTTATGTAGTACAAAACTTTGTATGAACCAAGTATGCCAGCACAGCATATCCCAATTAATAGCTCTTGAATAAACCAAATTACTGTTAGGGAAGGCCCAAAATAACTTCATGGCTTGTTAATAACTTCAATTAATAGTGCACGAGTGCCTCCAGTCCCAGTCAGTGTAGGTAAATCAGAAACCTCGACATAAACATGAAGTTTCCTACAAGAGCCAGCCAGACAAAATTATATATTCTTCTCTATTTACGGGTTTAAAGGCCAACCCAATAAATGGCCTAATTATAGTACCAAAAAGAAAGAGATGAAAAAGAAAATCATTTCCTCAAAAAACACTCCTCGTTGTTTAGTTAAAATTTAAAAATAATTTGTGGTAGTTACTCAAGTTTGTACTTGTAACAGTAATTCTACACAATATTTGATGTAGTCACAATTTCGTTATGACATTCATCTAAAATAATTGCTCTTCAGTTCGATACAATATTTTATGGTAGTCAAAATAGTGTAGTGACATTTTATCACAAGTTATATAGCTCTTTATCTGCACAAAAGACCGTTCTCACCAGGAAATTGTCACCTGCCCACACAATATCTAAAACAATGGTGACAAGAACCGTACACAATTCACATCAAAGCATAATCATAATATAAGGTGATGCTTCCAATTTGCAATATATGTACATATATATACATACATACATATATGTGTTTGTGTGTATATATATATACACACACACATGGGTCCAGATCCGGAGACACGTAAAAAAACACTTCATCTTAGCCGTTAAAACCAATGGCTGAGATTAAAACACCCTCTCTCCTCCCTCTCCTTTTTTACGCGTTAACCCTCTCTCCCCCTTCCCTATCAACGTTCTCTCTCTCTTCCCCCCACACATTTCCCCTCCCCATCTCTAGCAAAGCCAATTCCGACAAAGGCGACCCTTCTTTACACCTTTTAGGGAGAGAAGCACCTATAAACATATCTAATGCTAAGAAGCCCTAGGTTGAAAGGTGAATTAATCACAGGAAACTAACTAGGATATGTGGACAATGTTCATGAACTTTGAAATGGGATTGTATTAATTACATACCATTTCGGAATTTCAATTCACTTAAACCAGACTATTCTTATGATTATAACGGCGATTGAGAATTTAATTTTGTGCTTACATTAAAATGTTTAGGCAGTGTTAGGGTTGAAGAACAATTCAAGAACATCTATTTTGTGATGATATCTTGCCTTCTCCGGCAAGATCTCCGTCCAGAGATGGGGAGGGGAAAGGTATAAAGAAGGGTTGCGTCGTCGGAGCTGGGTTCACCAGAGATGGAGAGGAGAAGGATGTGAGGGAAGGGAGAGATAACGTCAATGGGGGAGAGAGGGTTAAAATATAAAGAAGGCGAGGGAGGAGAGAGGGTGTTTTAATTTTAATCATTGATTTTAACAGTAAGATGGAGTTTTGTGTATGCCGGATCATTCATATACGCGCGCGCGTGTGTGTACATATATACACGTGTGTAAATATATACACTGAACCATTAAACATAACCTTGAGACCCCTTTTTACGTGTCACAAATGACGAGATATTGAAAAAAGGGCATCAACAAAGAGATGCAACCCAAATACACAGAAAATATACGGAGCTAAAAGCAAAAAAACTTGCATCAGACAAGCCTCAAAATTCTCTACAAATACATGTCTGGATAAAAATACAAAACAAAAAACCCACCCACCTAAACAAAGACCCAAGAACATAGATTCAACTTCTAAAGGATTCCTCACTCCCACCAAAAGAATGGAAATTCCATTCTCCACAAATAATCTAAGTCGAATACATAGAGTTGCTTTCCATGCCTCTCTCTGATTGCCTAACCCTGCTACAATGCACAAGTTTAACCAAATACAAGCATCAAAATCAAAGCCCACATCTATTGTCTCCAAATTGTGTTCCACATACTATACACATCTAGAACGAAATACATTACACTCCATCTCCAATGTTGACCCATTTTGGAGATTCCAATTCTTTAAAGATGACATACAATTAATGCTCTCAAATTCAAATTGAAAAGCATATATTTCGACCGTTACCAATTGCTTCCCACAATTAAAAACAGTCATAAGTACTTACAATGGATAATTTCACTAATTTAAAAACATTTTCTATGACTGACAGGACTTGCATTTTGAGACATGGAATGAAATGCTAACAGCGAGGGTCAGGGAGCACGAAACATATGATCCAACTTGAGAATTTGAGCAGCGGTAAGGAAATGCAAATTTGGAAGGGTTGTTAGGATACCCTTTACCATCAAAGGTCTCACCATGACATCAAAAGCATGATAAAAAGGGTGCACTGTTAACTTGTTTGATCTATAGATGCTTCACCTCATCATAGATCAGCCCTACCCATAATGGGTAAGCTGTACAACGACACGAGAAAAGCCTCTAAATCCTGAGCCTCCATATGTTGACATGCTTCTCGAAAGACTAAAAGTCACGTCCCATAAAAAAGGGTTCTCCTCCCAATATGCAAGTACTGCTACAATCATTCCTGTCCACCACAATCTAAAAAACAGAACAGACTTCTAATACTATAAGTATCCTCTTTGCCTGTCTATGAATTTGGATTCATACCCCCTTCACTTCTCCCACCTTTAAATAGAAAGGTTGCATAAATTCGTCCAACTCTTTCTTAGTGACTTTCCAAAAAAAATACAGCATGTTAATGATAAATCTATTGATATCCACTCTTCCACATGATGACACATATAGAAGCCCTCGTCCTTATCCAAAAGCTTTCCCGGTCAGAATAAAATTTACTGAGGCACCAACCCAACAAACTTAACTAGTTATCCAACCCAAAGTTGTAAATCCTGTACCGTACCACCCATTAGCAGGCGGTATGCCCCGTACCGGAGCCAAACCGGGAACATTGGGTAGACATACCATTCCAGCTGATCCCAGCGGTATACTGGATTCCGGCCGGTTCAAACTCTTCACGAATAGGCAAAGCCAAGTCAGCCGACATTTCCTTCTGTTGCCCTAATGAAGAAGCAGATGCAGCGCGAACTGCAAACTGCGAACTGCAAAAAGGGAAGATCGAAGATTGTCGAAATCAATTGACGATTGAAGGAAAGTTGAAATTGATTGAAGATTGTTCGAACCAAAGTCTGAAATCTCCCTCAGGTATATACTTGGATCAGTTGAAGCTTTCTGAACACAGGGATCTAAAATCGATTGAACTTCGATCAGTTGAATTCTATTGCTAATTTCTGCATTTAGTTGAACTTCTGTTGCTAATTTCTGCACTTCAGAGGCGTTTGGCGGTGTTGTTCCACTTCTAAGTGGTTCGATCAGTTGAATTCTATTGCCAATTTCTGCACTTCAGAGGAGTTCGGTGGTGTTCTTTCACTTCTAGGTGGTGGTGTTTGATTATGTTTGATTGTTCGGTGTTGCTGTTCTATAGGAGAATTCTAAGAATTGTTCAGTGGTGTTGTTTGATCATGTTTGATTTCTCTCAGTTTTCCGAATCTATTTCAAAAATTGATATTATCTTTAGCGATAAATCCGGAACAGTCCGCCGGTACACACCGGTACCTGTACATACCGTACCGGTAACAAAAACGGTACGCTTACTTGTAGGAGATTGATAACTTTGATCCAACCTCCTAATTCTTAAAATTCGCTCTAATCTACGAGTGTACAATACACCAAATTCAACAGATAGTTTTCAAATTATTTTACCACTTCCTCCTCACAGGAAGTTCCTTTGAAGCTTCCGTGTGTCTTCACAAGAAGGATAGCTAGACAAGAACCTTGATGGGGGATCAATTGCTATATTATAAGCATCGAATCCTAGCTGTGTGATATTTTATAAATGAAACTCCAAGAACTGCAGGTTATGTTGATCTAGATATCTCAAATAAACCATTTCATTCAGAAGTCTCCGTGTCTTGTTACTCAACTCAGCAAACAAGCCTTAGTCCCATAACTAAGCACTTCACGGATCCAACTTTTGTTGGCCCTACAAAAAGCGGAGTACTTAATCTAAAAGGCAACATTCAGGTTTTTCTTCACCAAATGATAAAAACAATAATGTTACTTGCATAAATAGATTACAAAATACTACTCGACAATTTGATTTGCAGGCCTTTAAGGTAAATTTGATAATCATAAAATTAACTAATCATCAAAGTGATTTGACAGATGTACTAATACTCAAGGATTTCAAGTGCACTACGACAGGGGACCTCAAACAACCCTTGATAGTTGGCACCAAGGTAGAACTCGTCTAAAAGCTTTTCAACAACCAAAAAAAAAAGTCTAAGAGTAAATGACAAACCTCGTGAATCTTGCTTTCAGTTGTACTGCGGGCCAAACCACCAACAAAAACCTCTGAACCTCTGACTACATGTTCTTCACAGCCCAAAAATGCATTCACCAAACCATTAGTGACGTGATTTAAATACATGCATACGCATGTATACAAAAAGCAAGTAGAAATTGCACTACAAAATTCTCAACAAATGTACATAAGTAACTGCAGATGAAGAGATTTTGCTACAATGCATATTAATTCTATAGATTATACTCTCTGCAATTTAGTTCTGGAAAATTTCAGAGGAATGGCGGTGGAGGGCTTGAGAAAAAGCTAAACTTCTTCAGCACTAGTGCAGTCAACAAATCTTTTTGCAAGAGATAAAAATTATAAAATAACATGATAGATAGGACAGGGAGAAAATACTTACGTGGGTCCATTGAATGATTATCCAGCGGATGACTTATCTGAAGACAGAATGACAACGACATCAGTAAGCATCAAGATATCTAAACATATAAGACATTATTAGCTCATCACTCACTGACACCGAATAATCATTTCTCTATTTTCTATATTCTATATTTACCCAAAGAATTATTTATTTTTGGAGTTTCCACTGAAACTTAAAGAACTGAAGCAAAGAGGTTTGATACTTTGATTGCCCCATGAATATAAGTGGTTTTGTTTTACAATTCACTCTTTGCAGCACACATATAATTTGATGTGTTAGGCTGTAAAAGTGAAACATATGAATGTGCTTTTTGTGAATTATTTGTGTTTAGTTACATCTAACATGGAATTGCCTATTGCAAAATCATGGAAATTTTCAATTTCCTCAAGCTATTGCACCCTCAATAGATGACAAAAAAATCTCTCGGTTTTCTCATCGCCGGCATGTTCAATGAATGCTTCTGTCCTTGCATATTCTGTATGAAATATGTTTTTTATGCTCTTATTGTTCTGATAGCTGCACCCAATGGGGTGGGTTTTCCTTGACTTTGTTGTTTTCAATGAATTTCTTGCCACTCTCGTAAACGGCTCTCACTCACTCCTATTTTAAAAAAAAATATTTTTCACATAAAAAATATATTGAATATAAAAAATACAAATTAAGCGACCAAAAACTCAACCATGCGCCAAATTTTGGGCAAAAGCACCAGCCAATAATTAACACGCGTATAAAGGTAAATTAATCTACGCTGCACATTGGAGAAACTGCAATGGAACACTGCAGGGCCGGCCCAAGCCTTAGGCCATTAAGGGCATGGCCTAGGGCCTCTAATTTGGATAAGCCTCAATTTTCAGTCTGTAACGTATGTATATATGTATATGCACTTGTAGATATATACATATAAAATTAGATTTTCACTTTTGAAATTCTCTTAAATAGATAGATCAACCATCTCCCATAAACTTCAAAAAAGTATCATGTTAAGATTTTGCCTGAGC
>JABCMJ010043155.1:0-15050 GCA_014822125.1 Arbutus unedo | reverse complement strand
ACAGACTATAAGATCAAGTCTGGCTCCTATGCTCCCCCTTCATACACAGCTGTCCAATACGTTTTTCGGTGTGTCCCTGGCGTGTCCATGTCTCCGGAGTGTCCGACACGGTTACGGGGACCTCCGAGGAGTGTCTGTGCTGCATAGGTTAAAAGGTTAGCGAAGAAAAAGTTCTTTAGCCTGTTTCCTCTCGAGCTGGGAGAGGAATCCTTTAGGCTAGATTTCTGTTGGTGTGTGGCGTGCCTTGTTAGCAGTGCTTTAAGACCCATGGGGTTGTGTTTGATCTCCATTGCAATCTCTATGTTTTCGGAGTAGAACTAATTTTTGACTTGCTAACAAAGAAAAAGGAAAGGAGTTTCAAGTGAAGTTCACAAACCAATCAATTTTAGATCTTGGAAAATTTATACAAAAACCCAGCAAACAAATACAAAAAGGGCGGCAGTACTTCAATTTTCCATTTAAAACTACTAGATTGGCTTACCTTACACATTGGGGCTACAAGGACGACTCCATCCCATTCAAGTGGTGCCTTCATAATAGCTTTGAGAGCCACAGCACCTCCCATGGACTGGCCCAATAAAAAGCAGGGCAACCCTCTCACTTCTGGTCTTACTACAATCAGCAAAAACTAAAGTAACAGTTGAAGCTCAATATTAAATGGAAAATGTAATTCCTCATAAGGCTTGACCTCAAAAGATCATCTTGAGTGATGCGATACTTGTTGCTACATATTTCTAACAACTAGGGTCATTTTGTTTGAGGTGAAAGTTAATAACATCTTGAAAAATAAACCTCAAAGAGATAGTGAGCCACAAGACTAGGGGGATTCGTGGCGAAAAGCATATCTCGTCATAAACAGTCTCACTTGCACAATCACATCAAAAGGCACTGCATTATGAGACGCACCTTTGATTTTTCTGCACTGTTCAATAACATTGTCAACTATATAATCAAAGCTTGGGATGTAACCGTGCAAGCCCTCAGATAACCCAAAACCTGGATGATCAACAGCATAAATGCCATAACCAGAAGCCGCAAGATGCTTAGCAATACCTGAAATCCGAAATATCTGAAGGTCATATAGTTGCCCCAAACAAATTAAGTCACAAGGGACACATATGTCCCAGTATCCAAGTGATACTCAAATAAAGACCCCCTTACTTTTGAACCTGATCACAAACCTTCAAAGAAGAAGGTGCACGTATCACCATATCCATGACAAAAATACAAAGCTCCTTTAATTCGAACACCTGGTTTTGGCAACCAGCTTTTGCAGAAAATTTCCAAACCTCTTGAATTCCTCTCATACCACTACAAAACCCATGTACTCAATTTACTAGATATTCCAAAACAAGTAAACAACTTCATCATTTTCTCAAATGTAGCTTCAGTTTAGTTGCCAAGAAACTAGGGGAAGCAGAATAAAATTTAATCGTGACTTACAATTCATGTCGCTATATCTTTTGCAAAATAAAGAGTCAGTTTTCTAAAGAGCGTCCTTCCAACAATAATCGGTAAGTGAATCTGTGCATTATAAACTGTGTGGTTTGGTTTGTTTTTTAACTGATCGGTTTGGTTCCGAGGGCAATTCCAACTAATCAGGTTCCAAATTATCAACACTATCATTGGGTCCACCTATTGAGACTCAAAAGAACAGCCTAGAATGAAAACCATAAAATGTGTATACACAGTTTATTGTTTGAGAAGTGTGTGCACTGCCTTAGGTGCACATATTCCGACATGGATGTGTCCGGAAACATTCAATGTACGCGGGGAGGCCCCACTTACATCGAATGCACTCAGTGCACAAAATCTGTGCAAGTAGCATTTCTTTGCACTGTGCACATGTATATACTATTTATAATTCTGCATGTAAAGATCTAATGCAAAGTTTCTTAGCATAAACAATCGTTGAACCAAACCAAACCGCTGGTTTTCGTACGGTCGTTGACATCTTTCTCTGTTCGAAATATCTACCTCGATTTAGATCCTAAAATTTATGGATCCGATTTGGTTCTTGGTTCATAACCAAACCGAACCGAACCAATCAGGTGATTGAGCACCAGTGCGCAAAAATCGACAAACAGTTCTATTAGGCTAAACTAACTAGATTAAAACTTATTTGTCTGCTTAGGACCCAAAAAAGAGATATATCGAATTATCCCCCATATGAATGCAGCTATATACATTCATCGACACCATATCCATAGATAAGAGCTCAGAAGTTGCTTTGCGTACCTCCTCTTCTCTGATTCCAGAAGGAGCCGTCTACACCAATCGCCACAGCACAAAAAACACAAAACCCAAAAAAAAAAGTGCAAATTCTGAGGTGCGGTAACAATTTTCATATAAATTATACTAATAGAAATCATCAAAGACTATCAATAGGAGTCAGAACTTAAAACCTTGAACAGGCAATGATCAAGCTGTTGTTGTACTTCTGCAAAGGCCGATCGAACGCGCCTTCGAGCGGGAGCGAAGTC
This sequence comes from Arbutus unedo, assembly GCA_014822125.1. NCBI lineage: Eukaryota > Viridiplantae > Streptophyta > Magnoliopsida > Ericales > Ericaceae > Arbutus > Arbutus unedo. The sequence goes on along the minus strand of JABCMJ010043155.1, from coordinate 12,567 downwards.
CAAGTTTTGAGAGGCGATTGTGTTCATCTCGTCGCTCACGCCTTCGATCACTACCCTTTTCTTTGCCGTGATCGTTAGGTGAGTGCTCCTCGGCGTCGAAGAAGTTTGGTTGGTGCTCAGCCGCCGGCGGAGAACAGTGGGTGCGTCACATTGTCGGTGGAGGAGAAGCGATTCCGGGAGGAGGAATCTGGAGGTGGCACAAAGGGACATGGCTTTTCTGTCTCGGTGGAGGAAAAGAGAGTGGTTATCAACCCAACAAAGCTCTCACTTTTTTGGTCAACGGGCACGTCAAAAACGTGAAATAGGCATAATAAAAAAATTAAAAATTAAAAAACAAAAACTATGTTCAAAAGTTGCATGTGTGCCTCGAGGGGCAATTCTGCTCTTGGGTTCGAATTAAAGTAATTCATTTTTGGAAAATTTACATTATAAGCCAGATTTTGCACTGTTTTATAATTGATTTACCTTGGATTTTAATGTCGTAACTATTAAATTATTTTTTTATTTTTTTAAAATTTATTTGTAATTTATTAATTTGCATCAATTTTTGTTAATTATTAATTAGTCTTGATAAGAAATTTTAAAAAAATTAACAATTATATTAAAAAATTTTAAAAAGTCAAAACATTATTTGTTTGGGCTTATTTTTCATTTTTACTGAACTTTTTTTAATTTTAGATATCATTTTATACCTTTTAAATTTTTTTTATTGAGATGAACTAATAATTTAAAAAATATTGAAGTAAAAAATAACAAATGCAAAAAAATTAAATAAAGACAAAAAAATAATAATTTGATTAAATTAGGTCAAATAGAGCAAAACAAAACATCTGGCAATGGACAAAAACCCTAGATCTAATTATCAAAATATCTTCATCACCATTCGAACATTTTTTATTGTGTCTCCACACCATCTCAACTTATTTACAATAGTCAATGTTTTCGTAAAATACACTGAATTAACTCATTTTTATCCACCTTCAGAGACTCAAACTTTTCCCTTGACATTTACAATCGAACTTTGACTGTCTTTTCGATTACTCGATTTGCTTTCCGAAGGATATACAATGCTTCCTTTGATGTGGTGGCAGCAAAAATCTTCCCAAAATTTGTGTTGTGACTAATTTTAAGTAATAAACTCGCAAACATACGAATCTAATGGAGTATTGATGTGGTAATTAAGGACAAGGTCAAACTCAAGAGACTTTGTGCGGATAGAATGTAATTGAAACTCGAGTAATCTAGAATTAAATTTCCTATTCTAGTTGAATAATATATTTGGTTTGTGGAAAACAAGTTAACACAAATAAAAAGCGATTAAAGAGATAACAAAAAAAAATTACTAGAGCAAAGGAATGTATTACATAATAAATTAGTGACCAGACTTTTTATTGTGAAAAATATACAAGATGATTTATGTTTATTGTGCCAATTAATGAGTTTAACAAAATGAACAATACAACTAAAATAAAGTAAAAATCAAGTATATTTTCTTTCTCCTTCCTTCTACTATTTATAGATGTAGAGAAATATTTAAAGAAATAAAAATATAGTCGAGAAAAAGTAAATAGAAGATGGGGAGGGGGAGGGGGAGGGGGAGGGGGAGGGGGAGTAAAGAAGAAATGAGCAGGAAATAAAAAAATGGGGAGTGTAATGAAAAATAATGAACATATGAGATAGAAAAATAATATGTACAATTGAGTTTTTATGCCATCGATGCATTCCCAAAACCTTGAAAATAGACTTTGCCTTTCTAACTAACAAACTTTACTACTTGAACTACACAACCAATTGATTGAATTATTCTATGTTAATTATTTATTGTTACCCCTACAAATTCTAATTTAATTACTTATTTGATATATGTAAAATATAAAAATAATTAAATAAGATTAATTAGAATACAAACAAGAAGTCTAAATAAATGAAATACACAGTAAATTGTGTACATTAAATATTCCCAAACCTAAAGTTTGTTAGTCTTCCAGCAGAGTAGAATAAAAATAAAATAAATTTTACTAAACAACCTAGCCATTCTTGTAGGACCTTAATTTGGAAAAATTAAGTATCGAAAGGGCGATTTTTGGTACTTAATATTTTTCCAACTCGTAACAGTAAACTTTTAAACTCTTCTTTGATTTTGCATACCAGATTTTCAAAATGAGTCATTTTATAAATAAAATTGAATTTCTTAATCAAAATGAAAATATTTTTCTAAAGACATTTTCTTTGAAAATGATTTTAGGGATAACTTGTCACTTCCAAACTCAATATCAAGTGGCAAATTCAATATTTTTGCAAGTCCCGACTATTAAACTCATTGTTACACTTCGTCGTATTTTAAGTCAATAAATCATTTTTTCTTGTTCACACTTCTTTTTCACAAGGGGGGTCATGATATTTCCTGGCGCGACAACGACCTTCAGCTCCACATGGATAGTGCCTCTCTCTTCACTTGACCTACGCATATGGTTCAAAGCGTTGGTCATCGAGGTCCTCAGATCCTCCTTCTCTTTCTCAACAATACTTAGCTTGCTCTGGCTTTCTCCATCTGTGCAACGACAAGGCGGGCATCCTTGGTCCATGTACATGCCGGGCCTTCAAAATCAATGGCATGCGGGGATAGGTTTATGCTTTCACCACATGCCTGCAACAAAAATACTTGGTTAAAATCACTAAAATGTGCAACATAAGAGGCTACGAATCACAATGCTTACCAAACTCAGAGTTAGAAAAAGATTCCTTATTAGAGTTGTGGTTGGGATTTGATTTAGCAGGTTCATTTCGCTCCCAACATGCACATACACGCGATCGTGAGAGCACTAGGGTTCAAAGCAACACTGCTTGCAGGAATGGGGTTTGTGAAATTAAAGGGGTACAACATGTCAGTTTTAGGGGCTGCTATCCTCTAAGCATTAGCTATAAAAGATGACCCATCGGCCAAGGATTGCTCTACCCTATGCTCTTTAACTTTTTGGCCCAGTGTTTCCTAAGTGGATCAATTAGTTGGTAAAGCATCACCTTTCAACTAGCTACTCGACTCGAATTCCATTGCAACTTTCCTCTTTGTCCCTAGAAGTAGCAATAGGGACGATGGGTGGATCAGTCAGTAAAACGATCTCTTGAATAGTTGGCAGACCGGGATCCTGGTCGAACAACAAGATAGGCTCTTGATTAGTCAATAGAATAGGCCCCTAGCCAGTCAATGGGATAGGACCTTAGTCGATCGGTGTGGTGGAATCGTATTCAGTCGATTTGGTTGAGGAGGAGCCAACATGTGTCATACTCCTCTTAATACGAGGCAGTGTTTATTCGACTCCTCTCCTGCGTTCTCCTTCTCTTTCTCCTTAACCTGACCAGCCCTCTCCAAGTCAACCACCACCACTTTGGGCTTCTTCGTCGCGTGCTTTACGAACTTATACTTTTTTGGCCATTCTAGGGTCTATATGTAACATCTTCGAAGCCTTTTTCTTCTTGGGATCTCCTTGGAGCCATAAGAAGATAGAGCCCATTAGAGGATAAGAAAAATTTTCAAGTACAATAATGCACACAACATATCAGCTATACACCTCAAGGGTTAAGACTAAGATAGCAAATGTGAATAAGCAACAAGGTCGTCAAAGCAGCGCATGAATAAGACCCCATTTCCTTCAGTTTTCTCAACAAAAGTTACCTTGGTCTAAAAAATGGCAAGGACGACAATAATGGAGAATTGAGTGGGATCGCCCCACAGACGCATCACCTTGGTGGGCCGCTAGGAAAGAACCTTCTCTGAACTAAACTCCAACCTGTTACTCCCTGCAAAATATAATTAGTCTTTTCAGTCCTTGTTAGAGGAAGGGATCCCCAAGATTAGCTTGCAACCACTCCTAGATTGGAAATACCACTAGCCCGACTCGACTTCAGCCACATTTGGAAAATACCTGTAGAAGAACTTTGCAAATGAAGAGTGATGAGCGCACTATATTGCACAGCAACGTGGCTCAATGTACTCAATTTAGCAATTATGCGTAGGCAAATATATTGTTCTAGTTGATATTGCACGCATGGTTGTCTTCGTATTATTTCAGGTCCTCGGGCGTCAATTTCATACTCAAAGGCTTCAATTTCATTAAGGAGTCCCAGGACCATGATGACGGTGATAAAAGACCAAATGAAGACCCGGGAATGATAAAAGAGAAGCTGAAACAAAAGAACAAGAAAAATCTGAAAATGAAAGTCAAAAGCATTCTCTATCGATAGAGAACCATTCCTATCGATAGAGCCCCCTTTAAACGTTTAGAAATCCAAAGCTCTCTATTGATAGAAAATAGTTCTATCGATAGGAGAACTCTCTATCGATAGAAGAAGTTCCTATCGATAAGAACAAAGTTCACTTGCCTATCGATAGAGGGTCCCTTCCTATCGATAGAGGCCAAAACATCAAAAGAAGACAGTTCACTTCTCTATCGATAGAGATCCCACTTCTATCGATAGAGGGCACATTTTGACTAACCAAATGAATAGTTCTAGCGATAGAGACTAACCCTCTATCGATAGAGCCTATCTAACGCACAATAAATGCATATTTTGGCATGCTGCTTCTCACCACCTTTTGGGGTGCTTTTGCCTCAGAATTTTGCTTTGCTAGAGGAGGTAGGGGGTATTTTCAGCATGGTTTTGTCCCCTTTATGTATGTGTGTGGGAGAGATAAGTGGATCTTATCTTCTTTTGTATTGGTATTGTATTGTAAAGACATATACAGATTTTTAGAGAGTTTTTCTCTCTAGTTCTTCAAACTTTTGAATGTTCTTCATCTTTCTCCTAAGATTTTCTACAAGTATATGACATGTTCTCCTTTGGGAACTAAGTTAGAGAAAGTATAAGCTTGGTATTGTGTTCTTGCCTTTCATTTCAATCCTCCGGCAAGTCACCGAAATCTTAGTTATAAATCTTTTACTTACTTTTTCTACAGATTTTAGAACATCCTTGGTGATCTATTTATCCTTTTAGCATTGATTAATGTTTAGTTTATCTATCTTCAATCCCTTTGTGTTCTTTAAAAGCATGAGTAACTAATCTTTTAGGTTAAGTCTAAGGATGAAGTTCACTTAAAACTTATGCTAGTTGATGTCTCCTAAATACTTTTCATGTTTGTCAATGGATCAATACAAGTTCTTCTTCTTAGAAACAAAAAGGAAGTGTTAAGCTTTTGCTTAGTTATTGCCATATTTTTGGTATATCTAATACTTGAGCCTATGTCCTTGTTCTTGAACTTGGATAAATCTAGAGACACATCCTAAATTCAAAAAGACTGATTTTCATTAAATACTTTCTGATCGAGAAACCCTAGTCGGAATCTAGATCGAGTTATCAAAGGAGATATTAACTAGTGAAAGTTTGCGGTGAATGGATTCCGAAGACTAAACCCATCTTTAATCTTGAGTTTATTCCCTCACTTGGTTAATATAGTATTAATCATCATCAAACAAATTTTGAGGTTGATGTCCAAAACGTCAAAAAATAAAATTTGCGAAGTCTTTTAATCTAACTACTTTTTCCCATGGATCGATACTCCAGACTCTCTACTCTACTTCTTTTAAATCCTTGAGGAAAATCCTGTTTTAAATATTAAACCTTGATTTAGGCTGGTGCCTTAACAACGCACTTTTGATGGCCGGTCAAAGAGCCCTCTTTCTGTCACTCGTGTGGTGCCAAAGCACAATCATGGAAATCAGTACCTGCTATTCGCTCAACATTAACTGACTGGGGACCAAATTAAGGAAAATTAAAGATTTTCCTGATCATGGGATGGAAAGGAAGAACGCTTCCCACATTGAAAGTTGCTCATGTAGAAGAAGACCTCACCACCAATGTAAGTACATGCCCTCTCGTCTATACCGGGCAACCTCAAATGGACAGATTTAGGGATTAAATAAGCAAGTCTAATCATGTCTAGGCCTTTGTTTGTCATCATGGTGACAATGGCTTTAGCAAGGAAAGGTTGCCCCCCTCCCGGGTTGGCGAGAGAACTGACCATGGAAATTAGGTTCACATCAAGAACGACCACATCTGAAGATTCTATAAAGCTTGAGTCACAATTAGTATCCACATAGATAGGACAGTGAATGGTCCCCTAAAGTCTTTGAGATCGTGCAATATGGGCAAAAATGAACAAGGTATGCATAGTACCAAGAAATGAAAAACTCATGGTCCAAGAATCAAGTGGAGGAAACTCAGAGGACTCTTCTAGAGACCATAAGAAGTAGAAGTATAACTAAGAGGCAAAATAGGTTTGGGAGAAGACCCCCGTCAAAAATCGATAAGAAAGTGGGATCTATGGTGAATGGTGTGGATGGTGATTGAGTAGGAAAATGGTTGGGTACAGAAGGCTGGTATGGTAAGGGTCGAAGCGGAATATAAATACTTTCGAAAAGAGATCTTTTAAAGCGAGGGTTCCTGTGCAAAGAAGATGGAACGATGGGATAAATCATGGCCTTCGAACATGGAGAAGTACAATGGTGAGAATGATGTTGTGTCACGGTAACGTCAAAGCACGTGGAGGTAACCGCTAGGCATAAATGCACTTTTCGGGAAAAGTTAGAGATCTCGATACATGGAGGATGTAACAGGCAAGACAAAAATGTGAAAGGACATGCATTTAATGCTTGGTGTAATGGATGCTTCTTGATTTTAAAAAGTATTCCTAATGTTGATTCATGTGCCTCAACTAGGGAATGAGGGACAACTAACGAGCCCAATTTGGCTCTAAATCGATTAACAACTAGGGTACTCTCTGGGCCGACCAGAGTCTCTCAATACTAGGTATGGCTGGTTGACCAAATATGTGTGACAACAATCAGAAGGCTCTAGCGCTAGTCGGTTGACATACACTTGGACACAAATGTGTTACCCAAATAGCACGAAGGGTGCTGCTTTAGAAAATCTCGCGAAGTACCCCCAATTGCTTAGGCAATCCCGAGAATGGTGCTATTGATAGATTTGTCCCAGAGATGATGCCTAGAATCAGTGAGACAACCCTTTGAGGATTGGAACGAGGGCACCATTGGTGGTCGTTGGGCCGCCTCAGATTGATCTCCTCTTCAAGCTGTTAAAATCTATTTCCAACCATGAGATCAGGTATGTTTTCACGTCCACATTTCATATTCTCTTGCTTCCGTTCTATAGTCACTGACTTGATCGTCGAATGATATTTGACCGGACAACCACTCCCAACCACCAGACTTGTGTGCAAGAACCTAGAAGTGTCGTCCAATTTCTAGCATCATCAAATTAGAACACAAACAAAATCTAACAAATATCTAGTTTAAGAATAAAAATATACAATAAATTGTGTACATCAATTTGATTCATCAACATCTTGATAAATTAAGAATAATGCCTTATTGTCTCTTCTCCTTGTCTCCTTGAGCATCGTCTTTTAATTTGTGCTCATCATTATTGTATCTTCTCCCGTTGGTTCTTTATAATTTTGCTTCACAATCATCTATAAAATCCTGTGATCAGAGAAGTACTTTTGTTTAAATACTCTAATTTTCATAATTATACCAGCCAAGGCGTGGCTTTTGCACCTGAAAGAATGTATTCTGGATCGCCATTGATAGGGGGTACACTCCACTATGCTTCAAAAACTTCACGAATAGAACATATTGTGACTACTTTATTGTTAGAATAAAATAAAGTCAATTTTATCAATATATTGCATAAAACAATACCATAAATTTCAATATCTCGCACGAATATAGTCCCGATATCAATTTTCCTCCGTCTTTGGTCTACCCGTCAACCAATAATCACTCTTTTGCGCTTGAAAATCTTCAAAAATATTAATTTATCCTTTGGAGAATGATCATCTCGTAGCAAAATTTCTAAAAAAGTTAATTTATCATCCATATATCTTTTGAAGATGAAAATATTTCAAGAAACAGTTAATATATCATCCAAAAATAGCAATTTATGACATGGAATTCAAAAATAGGGATTATGTCGTATGGAAATAGAAAACCTCGTGTCATCTAGTCATATATCGCACGGTATGTCAATAACCTGTGATTTTTTTTCCTGAAATCATTTGTCTTGCGAATATATCACGTAACAGAGAATAATCTTGGTTGGTCTCACTCTGTTTTGCTAGATACCGCAAGACATTGACTATCTTGCAGTTCGACTCGTTTCTCAGATTCGTATCGGCTTATACTAGTGTGCAAATATCACGAGAGCTTGCGATATATTTTCTGAAAATATCATCTAGACGTTGAAGACGCGAGTGGGTGCGCGGAGGTGAGTGAATCTCACTCGTGCCAATCTGCGATGAGGCATGGAGCATTTACGATCACTTTTGATGTCAAATTGAATCAAGTCCGATAGGGTTGGAAGCGTCTCATTGACTCGTACAACCATGGTCTCAAATTTAATTTCCCACTACTTTGAATTTTGTGCAGTATTGACTGATACCATTGTTGGGTGAGAATCCTACTTTCTCGCAAACCTAGATATATCACACTCAAACAACAAACAAACTTTTTTATAATTTTACAGAAATACAATTTACTCACTCTCTTACTCATCCATAAACACATATTCTTATCTCTCCTTCTTTCATTCTTTTGATTCCCACACATTACATGCACACTTTAATTCATATTTATAGTAGAGATATTAGACAACAATATTAAACACTCAACTAATTATACTCACCCACTCCATTATTTATCAACCCACTCCTTATTTCCAACTCCCTATTTGTTCCCTTAACTCCCTGACAAGCACCCCACAACAATTAAGCTTATCTACAATAGTTTACATACACTCTTTTAGTGAATGAATTATCTTATATGTTGAGTTTTTGATAGGTAATACAAAATAGTGAACTTATTTATTTTTTTTATTTCTTGTGCTATTATAAATCTGGAGTGTTTCGTGTTTTATAAGTGAGGAACTTTTAAGTGGTAATAACTACTCAAGTGTAAATCTAGTGTACTGACTTTGAGTCAAATTTGTCAAGTGTTTAAATTTTGTGTCATTTTGTCAATTTAATGAATCACTAGCTTTTGGATGTAAGCCATAGAGTGAAAGAAAAGAAAATCATAGTAGCAGAACGATATCTCCAACCATATTGATTAAGTCTCAAACCTTGAAGAAATCTTTAATAGCGAAACATAGGGAAAGAGAAAAAACAGGGTTTCAAGTATATTCTATCTACGTCTGTAGTTTTTTGATGGAAACACTAGCTTTTTATAGATTGAGTTGGACCCTTAATTCTATTTAAGTGATGATAACTTTGCACCATCAAAGAAGTTATCAACCATCACACCACTTTCTTAGTGGGTAGTTCCCTCATTTAGTTACCCTTTTTATTTAAGACTCAAAATAAATTAACTAATGGGCTTACACTGGATACTTTATACTTTTTTTCTCTTTGTGCTTGAAGTTTGTTGTTTCATATTTTGTTGGCATTTGACTTAACTTTTTTATTTTATTAATTTTTTGCCAATTTAGAAATTTATGTTTTCTGTCATTAAGGAATTTAAAAAGTAAAATTTATGAACAGAAAAAAAACATTACAAAAAATAACTAAAGATAGAAATAATCAAAGAAATTAATTTGTTTTGAACTTTTTTTGTCTTTAATAATTTTTTGGCTATAACTATGGAGTAGCTCAGTACAAATTAAATACTTTAAGTACTACTTAGATAAAAATAATAATCATTCAAGGACGAAGCAGAAAAATGAGATAGTTTAAAAATAAAAGTAAAAACTAGTTATAAAGAACAGTTAAACGGTTTCCGTTACGGACTTGACGGGTCACAAATTAAACTAATTAGGTACAAAATTATGTAATTTAGGAACTATTTAGACACAATTAAAAATTTAGAAATGAAGCAGATGAAAATAAAATAGTTTAAGTGATAAAATAAAAATTAATCATTAGAAAAGATCGGACCATACGAGCCCATGTAGTACTGAGATTGAGGTGAAATTGTATTAGCTAATCCCATCGGCCTTTTATAAAGCGGGTCTCAAACAAGCCATCTATTACAAATGGACCACGCAAAAGAGCAATTGCAGATCTGATTTCCATCCGACAAGCTGGTTCTTAAATGGGCCGAAAGCATATGTCGTGCAATCCATAAAGCCCAATGAAAGAGAACGCTGTGATACTGTTTCATCAACTCAAATCCAAAAGACACAACACTATCGGCCTAATTACTCTCTCTCTCTCTCTCTCTCTCTCTCTCTCTCTCTCTCTCTCTTAGGCACATGTTATTATCATAAGCTACCAGTTACCTATGCGTCATTGAAAACTCTCCTTTTCATAATCCCCCACTTTAACCCCTGATCAATACCTGGGTTTGTCTCTAAATTGTCTTTTTGTTCCCCTAAATATGTACCGACCCTGTTTTAGTTTATTACCTAAGTAGGCTAACATTAGCAGTTCTATATATAAACAAACTTATAAAATCCTTAATCATGACAACATGACGGCTTAAAAAAATAATCATTAATTAGCTACTTGTATTCCGGCCAAGATGCTTGTAATGTAAGCAGCTTGTGTTTATATATTTTGATAATTCACACTTCTTCTAACTTAATCAGGCGTCCCCATCCATTGTAGACAAAAAAGAAAAACATAAAGTTTTACTATCTTATAGACCTGCAACTTTGTGAGTTAACCCATACGCACCAGATGATGATATATATGTCTATTCTTGGATTCCTATTTGAGAATTTGTGTTTGTACAACTACTCTTTTTAAAATAATTATATGCGGTTCTTAGGCCCATTAATTAGTAAAGAGAGGGGAAATAATTGTTACCTGGGATAGTGGGATTGGACCAACCTGGATACGAGCACAGCAGAATATAGTCTTGTTGACAAGTGCTCTTGAGGCAGAATATATTTGAATTTTTATATTCTACACTATTAGTTTTGTAATCAACAACAATCATTAGTTAAAATTAACAAACAACGGTAAATGCGTCATTTAATTTTTTGATAGTTTTCAGTAATACACTTACGCTTAAATAAAATTTATTCTTCTATATTCTTTTAAAAGAAGACAACAAAAAAATGAATTTTTTTTAAATAAGAGAATCGAATGAACACCGTCCCTTATCATCCTTCTCAACCAAACAAACAACTACAAGCAACGAGGTCAATAAATAATAATCATCAACGATCAACTCGTTTTAAATAATTGCGTGTCTAAGCCATTTAAATGCGATATTATCTATAAATTTTTTATACTTTATTGTTAATTGTGATATATCCACTATAAAGCAATCATAATCCTTGATTTTAAATGCAAGACTAAAGCGCGCCATTAACTTAGCTATTGGTAGCATTAACCACTACTAGCCAATGGAAGATATCAAAGGAAGAAGGGAAGGGAAACAACAAGAAGAAAGGAATCAACAGGAAGGAGAAGGATTAATCGACAGACAACAAGAAGGTGGTTGTGTTCCAATCATCCACAAACACAGAATACCAAACCAATCGAACATAATCACATAAGATCTAATCTCTCTATACATCAACAATATTCCAGAGGAAAACAATGTAACTTGGCTAAAGAATTTCTTCACCAACTATGGGATAGCGAGAGATGCCTATATCCCTTTCAAACTGAGTCAAAAAGGAAGCAAGTTTGGGTTCATTAAATACGACTGTCCGGTATCAGCAGACATGGCAATATTGAGTGTTAATGGGATTTGGCCGGGATGTAATAAATTAACCAACTATTGGTACATCAATTGGACCCAAAAGAATCAATTACTAAGGAGAATCAAGTGCAAGGAGGGGTAATATAGGCCAAAACAACATAGGGCTTAACAAAGAATTCATCCTTGAGCAAGGAATCTCTTATGCACAGGTGGTATGGGGGAATGCGTCAAAAATAAAACAAAAAAAAATGGTGACCAAACTCAAAATTGAACCCATGGAAATGAATGGCTATACCGAAGTCCTGTAGGGGTAATGCACAATCAATAGACAGACTACTCAAAGTATTTCAAGTAGAAAGAAACTTAGTGGTACAGTTCAGAGATTGGGGGGGGGGGGGGGGGGGGGGAAATGGTTCTGCTAACTTTCATAAGCCAATAGAAAAGGGACGAATGTATTACACAAAGATGGTTGCAGAGATGGTTTGATGAGGTAAATCCATGAAAAGGTGAGTTGCAAGAATGGATAAGTATGCATGTTTGCCTTGCTATGGATTGCTTTCGTAGGCTTGGTCATTACACACCTTTATGAAAATAGGAGAGATTTGAGTATTCTTCATAACCATTGATGAAGAAACCAACAACGCAGCAAGCATCCATGACAAAACGATCACTAGTCTGCTGAGTGCTCATCCTCTAGTCTCTAGCCCTCTTCAAACTAGCCTCATTGCTAAAGAGGCAGCATTTTTAGACTCACTCATTGCAAAAGATGAAGTTGTGGAAACAGAAAATTGGAAACCCACATTTGAAAAGTTACCTCTGGATAATGTTAAAAGACAGTTCTATATCTGGTCCAAATCGTTCACACGATCAAGCCAAAGTTAGTTAAGTGCTTAATGCTTATCTA